>VDFB02121383.1:0-17136 GCA_007258455.2 Sequoia sempervirens
GACACATATAAGATCAATGGCTTTCTCAGGATAGGTGGCATTAACACTGGAGGTGTCAGTAGATATTCCTTTATTTTGTTGAATGCCTCTTTGCACTTGGTATCCCATTTGTATACTACCCCCTTGTGGAGTAGGTGTGAATACGGATTCTGCTTGTCTGCCAGTTGTGCTATGAACCTTCTAATGGATTGGAGCCTTCCTTGGAGGCCTCTCAGTTGTTTTAAGTTTCTTGGTGCTTCCATCTCAAGGATTGCTTTGACTTTTGATGGATCCACCTCGATACCCCTCATGGAGACTATGTATCCTAGCAGTTTACCTTATTGTACGCCGAAGACGCACTTCTTGGGATTTAGTCTAACCTTGTATTCCTCCAATCTGTCAAAGATAGCACTTAGGGTTGCTATATGATCTTGTCTTTTCCTTGATTTTGCTAGGATGTCATCTACATAGTCTTCAACTGTTTTGTGAATCATATCGTGAAATATCAGTGTCATGGCCCTTTGATAAGTTGCTCCTGCATTCTTCAGGCCGAATGGCATCATGTTCCAGCAGTAGGTCCCCCACGGACAAGTGAAAGCCATCTTGTGTTGGTCTTCTTTTGCTATCATAATCTGGTTGTATCCTGAAAATCCATCCATTAGCGATAGTATCTCGTGCCCTACTGTCATGTCCACTATCATATCGATATTGGGAAGTGGAAAGTCATCCTTGGGACATGCTTTGTTCAAATCTATGAAATCCGTGTAGATTCTGATAGCTCCGTCATATTTTGAAACAGGTACCAAGTTCGATACCCATTCTGGATAATCAATTGGTCAGATGAATCCAGCATCTAATAGCTTTTTGAGCTCCATTTTGACTAACAAGCAATTTGAGGGATGCATTTTGCGAGAAAACTACATCGACGGGTTTTGCATCTGGATACCTTTGCTGATGATGGACCTGATATTTGGATTAAGTCAGCATATCCATAACTCCATGTAAAGTTTATTTGTCTTTCCTTTGAGGAATGCTGCTAGAACTCTTGCTCTTGATAATAGTGATTAACATAGAATGTGATATCACCGGGGTCTCACACATTCCCTAGGTTGGTAGGTTTGCATTTTTGGCCAAGACTCTTGCCCGGCTTCTCTTGATAGATAAGCTCTTAGGGAAGATTGAATCAACTGCATCCTCCAAAGCCTCATAAGGGGTTTTCACCATTGGATCGTCCTTTGGTACTTTTTACTATTTTCTTGTCAGAGAGTGCCACGGTGTGGTTTTCACTCAAGGACTTGGATATGATTCTTAATTTCTCACTTTTGCGACTAAAGGATTCAATCGTTTCCCCATAGTAGGCGTGTGTGTCTAACTCGATTATGAATCCTGCCTTATGATCTCCATCCAGAATGTTATCCCTCAACCCTATGAATTCTGAGAGTGCTTCATCGTTTTCGAATATATCGAGAACTGGTGGTCCTCGTTGGTCATAGTCGATCAGTTGGGGGTAGACTAAGCGGATCTCGTGATTTTGAATATTTGGTTCAAAGGATATGGTACTAATCATACACAGGGTGGTATCTTCGAATAACCTAGGTAGGTTGGATAAGGTATCTTCGTCATCGCTACTAATGTAGGGCTCAGTTATAAAATTATGTGTGTCTCTACCTGTGACTATTGGTGAGTGTAGTTGTACTATTACTGGCTGAGGAGAAACATTAGCGGCTCTAACCGGAGGACTTCGGCCACGTATGGTTATTCTCGGAGTGGCACATCCAAGACCAAGATTTGTTATGGGTCGCGTCTCCGGCATGATAGGTATTATGAGGCCGTTGTCATTTTGTCCCAATCTTTGATTGCGGTCATATCCCATCGCAAGCATCATGTGTAGGTCTCTGCTTCTTTCGTCCATTGGTAATTCAGGTGTCGGTCTTTCATCTCGATACAACATGTTTGATGGATGCCTTCCAATTACCTCATGGCCAAGGTCTCCCCACCTTGTGGTCGGGATAATTTTTGAGGGGATAGGTTTGTGATGTGGGAGATTGATTTTCTTGTAAGGGCATCCTAAAATTGATCCTAGGAGATTGTAGTAACTCTCCTATCACAAAAGCATTGTTAGGGAGCCTATAGCTTCCAAAACCGTCATCACGGATGATAAGCTTGATACTCCAGTGTATGGTGGGAATGGCGGGTGTCTGCAGCCAGTGGGCTGAGAGTGCGGGATCGATGTATGATGTGGATGGGCCTTCATCATTTTAGGCACTTGGGGATTTTGTAATATTTGGCTTCAAGGTTCTTGCGGTATGGCGGCTCGGGATCTCCATGGATGGTAACCTCTTGTCGTTATGTGTAAATTTTACACATTGGTGGAAGGTTGATGCTACGGCTTTCATTGCATGGATCCATGAGCGTCCCAGGAGAATGTTGTATGGTAAGTCGAGGTCCAGGACCTGACAGGTGGTTTCCATAAGCGTTGGCCCTACTTGGATAGGGAGATTAATTGTGCCCTGAGACACTCTTTCTTGGTCATCATATGCTCTGATTGTGATGCCCTTCCCTTTATCAATGGAATCTTCTGATATCTTTAACTGCTTGATGAGGCTAAAAGAACAAATGTTCAAACCTGCACCTCCATCCACCAGGACCCTTTTGATTTTGATTTTGTTCACAATGACCTCCAAGTGAAGTGCACGATTTTGAGATGGTTGGGCGGGAAAGTCTTGGTCAGAAAATGTAAGGAGGTTAGGCGTTATGATGTTTCCGACCATAGCTTGGAATTGTTCCGCATCAAGATCTGCGGGGACGGTGGATGAGGCTAATGCTTCTTCGAGGATCTTTTTATGGGTCGATGACATTTTTAACAACTCCATGATGGAGATGTGTGCTGGTGTTCTCTTGAGTTGGTCTACGACATTGTAGCTATACGGAACGACTCTTGATGTAGGGACTCTATTGGGTTGGGATGACCCTGCAATGGTGACTTTTCTGCCTCTTGTGGTGACTCCACAGTCTTCGGCATGGGTGCCTTTGATCGTGATGACCATGCAGTTTTCATTGAGGTTGGCAACAACTGTTTCGTATACATGATTTACACTGCCTTTTCCTTTATCCTTGTTATTTCCCTTGTTGCCATGATTTGGCATCGGATTCGTGTAGATCTTGAGGTCCTGCTTCCCAGTAGGTGCTTCCACATTTATGATTCTTTTGTCAATGAGATCTTGAATGATGTTCTTGAGTCTCATACAATTATTTGTGGTGTGGCCTTTGATTTTGTGGAATTCACACAGTTGATTCTCATTGTACCAAGGAGGTTTGACATCAGGTTCTTGATAATTCTCAAATGTAGGAGCTTGAATGAGTTTTTCGTCGATTAGCTTTTTTATGATGTCTTCCAGTGGTTCCCCCAAAGTAGTGTATTTTAAGTTTGGGGTATGTTTCAATGTTGAGGTGGTCCCTCTTTGGTCATTAGCGTTATTGATGGTGGGATTATTCTTAGGTTGATATATTTGTGTATTAGGTGTTTTGGCGTTGTGGTTAGTTGGGATGTGATTATATTTTGGCGTGGACCACTAATGACCACCTTGGCATCGACGACGCCATCATTAGTGATATTCTTGTTTCTCGCCCATGTACGAGGTTTATCATTGTAATTTGATGGTGGGCGATTGTTTTGTGATTCTTGATATGATGTTGATTCGATGGGTTGGGTTGCAAGGGCTCTTTCGATGCTAAGCGCCTTGGAGATCAATTGATCATAGGTGGTGATTCCCTGAACCTTGAGGTGGAATGATAGACGACTTTCAAGATTGGCTATGATTGTGCAGACTTGTTGTTCTTCTGGCATGGTCCATTTGCTCCGATTGGCCTTGGATCGCCATCGTTGAAGAAATGAAGCGAAAGATTCATTCTTTCCTTGTTTCAGAGCGTAGAGTTCTTCGAGACTAACATCCATTGTAATGTTACATGCGTAGTTTCTAATGAATGCGTCTCTAATTTCTTTGAATGTCCTAATGCCTGAAGGTAAGCGAGAGAACCATTCTATGGCATTGACTGCTAAGCTCCTAGGGAATAGCCGCATCAGATAAGTATCGTCATATGCAACCTCCATACAATGAACTTGGAATTCCCTTATGTGATCTTGGGTTCCGTCCGATATTTGTCAAATTTAGGGATCTCAAATCCCTTAAGGGAATGATTTTCATGTCCTGGCTCTATCAAATGGATGAGGACACAAGTTGCTAACGTTTTAGTTTATTGTACGATTGAAGGTCAAGCACTTGTTGCAAGAGCAACTTGAGTTGTGTCGTCATATCATTCTGGGGATCAGGGGGTGGGATGAATGTGTTTTGAGGTGTTGCAATTGTGGTTTGGATGGATGGGTTGGTTTGGATGGAGTGCGGGTTGGACATGCATTGTTCAATGGTATTGGTATTACATGTTGTGGCCGGTAGTAAACTTCTACTTATACGGATGAATAATGCTTATTTATTTATCTTTCGTTCCATTCCATTCCACTGTTGTTCCATTCCACTGGTCCTTCCTTTCTTTGTTCCTTCCTTCCATTCCGTCCACTGTTCTTCATTCCTTGTTGGGCTCCAGTCCTTCTTCATTCCATTGTTTCCATTGTCCATCCTTCATTCTTCTTATTCTGGGGATTGTGCTTGTGCTTGTTGTGCTTGTGCTTGAGCTTGTGCTTGGGCTTGTGCTTGAGCTTGTGCTTGGGCTTGCGCTTGTGCGGTTTGTTGTTGCAATAAAAGTTGTGCTTGGGCGACTCTTTGTGCTTGCAATGCTTGTGCGGCTTGGGCGGCTTGTTGTTGTTGTTGTTGTAATAAAGCTTTGGCTTGTTGTGCTTGTTGTGCTTGTAATGCAACTTGTGCGGTTTTGGCAGCTTGCGCAGCTTGAGCGGCCTGTTGCATGACTTTTTGTTTTTGCACTTGTTGATAGCCTCTTTGGAAAGCAGCTTGCAATGTTGCATCGAATTGATTTGATGTGGTGAATGTTGGTGGTGGTGGGGGTGGTGGTGGATTTGGAATGGCGTTTGTGATGGTGGTGAATGGTGATGTTGTGTTGATCATTTGGTTAGTAGATGGTGTTGTCATGTTGATTGCGTGATTGGTGGATGGTGTTGTTGTGTTGATTGTGTGATTGGTGGATGGTGTTGTTGATGTGGTAAGTGGCATCGTTTATGTGATTGTCCCTTGAGAGACCATGTTTTGCAATGTTGTGGGGGTGTTTGATGATGTTTCCATTGCTTGCATGTTTGTCGTTTGTTGTTGTGATGTCAACAATAATTTTTGAGCATTTGGCAAGATGTTTTGATTGATGGTTGGGATGTATGTTTGATGGATACTTGGTAGAGGGGGAAGCCCTAAACCAAGGAGTGGTGTTGATGACAATGGTGATGGTGGGAGAGGTGGATATGTAAGGGGGGTGAATCCTTGTGAGAGTGTTGTGGTGTTGAAAATGCCCCCTTGTCCGAATATGTCTCCCTCCTCTTGTGAATTTGTGAGAAGAGGTGTTTGTGGTGCTCCGTGAAAAGATGCTGATGATAGGTCATAATGTAAAGTGAGAGGAACATTTTGGTGTAATGGATTATGGAGGATGTTTTGTTCCACTGTGGTGTTTGCGTCCAAGTTTTGGTTATTCACAAGGGGATGTGATTGAAGTTCATTGAGAAATGTGTTTCCCTTGTTGACATTTGGTTGAGTTGGAGCAATCGATGTCATGATTTTTGGAATGTTTTGCGTGACGTTTTGGGATGGAGGTGTAGATGAAATGGGGATGGTGGATGAGATTGGCGGAAAAGGTGTCTCTACTATGGTGCTCACATCAAAATCCGAAGGCAACTTGGCCCCTTGCTTTGCTAGTTCAAGCATTTACAACGAAGGGTTAAGTTTCATCATGATGTTGATGATTCAATGGTTGTCTGGATTTTGGAGCATTTCGGCTATTTCTTCGCGAGACATTCCAAAGGTGAGGTCCTCCCCTTGATTTTCTTCTTGTGGGTTTTGTGATGATGAGGGGACCAATGGATTGCTTGATTCTGCAAGATTCATTTCTGTGTTTTTTTGGCTAAGGTCACTTGAAGCGGGAGTTTCTTTGTGGGCTTCCATACTCTTCTTGTATTGAGATCTCGTTTGAACCATAAAACAAGGATCAATCTTCAAGAATATGGGAGATGAATCTCTTGATTCCTTGGATTAATCTCTATTTTATGTCCCAAAGTGAAAGTTTTTAGAATGCTTTTTAGGATCAAATGTGATGATGATATGATGGTGATGTCCAAAGATGGATGTTATGGATGTTTTTGGCTTTTGATAAATCTTGAATGAAATACTAGGCTTTGGATTTTTTGATTGGTTTGATGTTTAGATTTTGAGACTTTGTCCTTGATCTTGATTTGGAGTTTGATTTGGATTTTGAACAAAAAGGAACCCTAAGATGTTTGATAATGATCTAAAGGATAGTCATGTTCAAAGAATGATGATTTGGATATGTGTGAGGAGAAGGATGCATCTACCCACACCTACCCAAACAAGGTGATTGTTTCACTAAGTATATGAGAAGGATTCATCTACATACACTAAGCTAGACAAGATGTTTTGGATGACTTTGACTAAGGATATGCAAAAGGATGCATTTACACATTCCTAGCCAAAGGTGTTTTGATAAATGTTTTCAAGGACTTGGTCTCAATGAGTTTGGATGATTGCTTGATTTTGTCATAAAGCCTAGCATTTCAAGGATGATTTCAAGGTTTTTCAAAAGATGACTTGTGAGATGGATGTTTGGATGTTTTGAAAGATGGATGAAAGAGGTTTGATTTGTTTTGATCCCTAGATGAACCTAAAAAGACCACTTTGTATTTTCCAAGACCTAGGTATTGAAGAGCATGCATATGCTTCCTAAAGACCTTTGTAACCAAGGAATGATTTGAACATTTTGGATTTCCAATCAATGATTTGTACTTTTTGGGATTTGGAGTCTTCAACACACATGAAAGTTCATTTTGCTTAGCTTTGCTTAATGGATTTATTTTACCAAAACACTCTCTTTGATTAAAGTTTCAAACTAAGATGTCCAATGTCTTAATTTCTTTAAACCCCACAAGATATTTTATGTGGAAATTTAATGGGCAAGGTAAGGGTTTTCTCCTATTGTTTACTCAAGAAGACAAATTGAGATATAATCAATGCTTAAAGGAACCTCTGAGCACGTGAATCCACGAGAGCCAGTAACATATGGATTGAGTCAATGATATTTGTCTTCAAGGGTTTGAAATTTTTGAGAACCTGTTGAATGTTGTTTACCAAAATGTTTTCGAATACACACTATGTTTTCAAACAAAGAATAATTACAATCCCTATGGATGTGTAAGACTATATTTGTTGGATTCCCACTTGGACAAGTCCAGCTACGCTTATCTCTAGCGGATGGTTAGATGCTTGACCCCACTGGCTCCCCTCCACGGCTCATTAACATCAATCGGGGCAGCCAAGCATCAACATATAGAAACTCCCATGGCGTGCTTTCCATCTCTACTAGAAGACCCGTAAGAGTGTAGGGTGGCTTGACGGCCGTTCTTACCAACAAATAGATTAAGGATTTTGGAAATTCAGCACATGGGTTCCTAGTAAGGACTTTCGTTAGTAGGGATTGACCCAGCCGTGGCAAAGAGTCCCTTCCGGATCCATCTTGTCAGACCAACCGTAGTTATGGCGTTTAGCAAAATCCTCATTTATATCGGCTGGAAATACTCTTGGCTTTAGAGTGTTACGGTTGGAGTGGAAATCCCTTAGGTGAGTACTTTTCCCCAAAGGCGAGGCCCTCTAAGATAAACAAAAGCGAGCAAAGACACAATCCGTAACTCGATCGATCTTTGATGGCACAAAGAAAGAGAATGTACGCGAAAATGTCCCTACTCACACTCGCACAAGATGTTCAATTTTTAAGCCCAAATTGAAGTGTTTCAAAGCAATAAAATGTGTTTTGAGTCTTTCTCTTGCACCCTAGATCGCACGAAGCGCAAGGGGAGAGGATACGTACTCAAAAGACAATCACACAATTCAAACACTTGTTCGTTTTATACCCTTCAAAGAAATTGTGAATTCGTTTTAAGCACCAAATGAAATATGAAGATTGCTTGTCCAATTTTTAGCCCAAAACGAAATCTAGTAAGTTTGTCCTAAGATTCCTTTTAAGCCCTTTGCAATGAAAATTAAATTGTTCGTTTTAGACCCAAACGAAAATTAGTGTCCTAAAACGAAAAGAAAAACAACTTCGTGAAGTAGTGTTGATCAACACTTAAAGTGTTAAAAACACATTATGTTTTCAAAAAAAATCTTCCCCTCCTTTCGTTTTCGTTTGATAGCCTTCTCTTTCGCTTTGCACCTTTTCGCCTTCGTTGTTTGTTTGTACCTCCTTCGCTTTTCCTTTGTTCGCTTTTGTACCTATAAGATGGAAAAGATAACAATGTGAGACTAAGTCACCAAATCAACTAAAATGATTTCACATAATAAAAGGATCTTGATTCTAATAAATTTAAGGAAAGTCTTTATTTAAAGTATGCAATTTGCAACAGAAAAGACTTATCTTATCTTTATTAAACTCTTTAATCTATCCTTTTTGTTAAGACCAAACAAGAATGAATTATCTTCTTAATTTAATTAATTAATGAGGCAGCTTCTAAGATAACGAAATATATGTGAATCTATTTAATGTAGACTCTATACATATATAAGTTATATAAGACATAAAAACATACCACGTTAAAGCTTCATAAATTCCAATTTTGCTACAAATTATACTTAGCAAACATAGTGAAGAACAAATCATCAATACATGAGTAGCTATTCTGATTTGATATTATTAAGGTCTCATTTACTTATCCAAGCTACTTTCTTTTTCAACCATCTAATCATGTAGCTCCGTAGACCATGTTCCTTGTGCGTTCTTCTTGCAGCCCCACTTTTAAACACCACTAGCTATTATATAACATCCCTGCAGTCCATAAATCTGCAATCAAATTGTAGATACCATGAGAAGTGGTGCGCATTTACTATGATTTGACAAAAATTTCAATCTGATGAAATTTGCAGGTGTAGACAGTGATGTATCTCAGTGGCCCTGGATAAAGTCAACAAACTCCACATTATGAGAAGTATTTTAAAATTTTCCAGAATAAGTGACGCACTAATGATAATTGTCTACAGATCGATCAATGCAAAAAATGTGATTTGAAAGGGAAGCCTTAAATGATATTAATGACTGCATGAGAAAACAAGGAATTCGGGTGACACTCCAAATTGGGAATGAGTGCAAAGCAGATTTTCATCAAGTCATTAAACTAGTCGTAAGTACATGAGACAACTGCACCGGCCAAAAGGTAAATAAGGCGACCCATCATTTAGTGCATGCTAAATCACAACAGCCAGTTACTTCCACTCCTCGCCATTACTAGACAATTTAATGCGTGGAAAGCTTGTTAAATCTCCATTTAAAAGATGCAGTAAGATTGAACAATTAAATCACCATTTATAAACTTCACTTCTGCTCACTGGTGGTCCAGTACATCACTGTCTGCGCAAACAGAGAATAAAGAACTTAAAAAAAAAAAAAAAACGTGCTCTGCATGTAGAATGAAAATACCAGAATGTACATGGTAGGCAGATGCAGGAAGTGCGGGGTAAATTTGAAAGAATGCAGCTTTAGAAACTCTCAAATAAAAACGTAAATTGTAAAAGCATAGACAAGACACGTGGACTGTTTGATAGGATGCTTCAAAGTATGAATAATATATGCAAAATGTGGACGCAACAGACAAGGCGTTTGAACTGTTTGACAATCTGCCTATGGAAATGTGGTCTCAGACTTTGACCAGTGTTTTATTTGTCTCTACAGAAAAGAAAAACACATTTGTACAGCAAATTTAATTTCTTATTTGTCTCTGCAGAAAAGGAAAAAATGCTTCGAAGAAACATGTACAGCAGATTGGATTTATGTGCCTTGCAAACTCTATCAAAATACCTCTATGAAATACATTGCAAATGCTTTCAAAATGCCACAAATGATGATAAAAAGACTAAAGCATTAAGAAAACAAAAGCAAGCTACCTATTCCATAGTTGGATTGGTGTCACATGTGCTAGTGACCCTTTCCCAACCCTTGATCAAAGCTCAAATTGAAAATGCTATGAAGATGGTGAAGTGATGATGAACAAGATCAAATCTCAAATGAAGAGAGTAACCTTGCATAAGATTGTGAAGGATTTGCTCAAATATGAAGCACCTATTTAAAGATTTTCAAAATGCCAAGTGTTGAAGAGGGACCAATGTGGGATCAAAAACAAGCCAATGAGTTGAGGACACTTGTCATCATGTGATTAGTCAATGGTTGTGCAAGATTTGGGAAGAGTGCCCAAGAGGGGGAAATTTTGAATTCAAATTTGCAATAAATTTTGAGAGGGGGACAAGAAAAACATCAATAAATGCCATGTTTGACTTGTCATGTTGAGGGAAAATGAGGTTTTAATAAATCAATAAAATTGATTTATTGTGCAAGTGACTAGATCTAGATAATGCAAGTGGGATGGGATTAGCATTAGATCAAGATTAGATGATGGTTATGCTGATTAATGCTGATTAGATGATTTGACTTTCAAGACTTTGATAATTGATTTATTTAAATTAGAAAATGATGGAATATAATTTAAGATTTGATTTAAATGAAGTCCTGATTTATTTAATTTAAATGGATGATGCAAGATGAAGGTTGAATGATAATGTTTATTTGATAAATGAGATTATTTAATGAATGGATTAAAGTGATGAATTTGCCTAATGTGAGACCTAATTTGACTGAATCCGATCGAATGCATAATGTGAATTTTGCATGTCTACACATACAAAGAGAGAATAATTTTTTTTTGTTTTTGGGTGAATAGAGGTTTACCTTAGTCGAACCCCAGTTTGGTAATTAAATTTTAATGATAAAAAAATGGTAAATGGAAGGAATTGATGAATGAACAATGCTATGTCACAACTCATCAAACACTTAATGGCTTCTCTTAGAGGACTAAAGTCTAACACATATCTCTAAGACTTGGATCTTGCATGAATTGTCTTGATTGATTGCTTGATTTGATGCTTGAATGCTTGAAACCTACATCACAATGTTAGCTCCAAAATATGACATGAACACATGTGAAATTTGACGTGATGATACGATCTTGATTACTGCTATATATGATTGATAAATCTTCTCTTCAATGCTCTTGAAAATAATATTTTCTCTTGATAGCGTGTCATAATAATGCTTAGATTTGAATTGATAAAATAACTATGTATTTATAGGTGTTTATCTAATTTTCTAAAATTTAGATTCCACAAGCTGACATTTGAAACTTGAATTTGAATCATTAAAATTCCACCAAAAATATATTAAAATTGGGACCTAGCACTTAAAGGTGACCTATTGGCCTTTGGGAAAATGGGTCCTAGGACCTAATTCTAGGACACACAATTTTCAAGGTGTTTGAATTAATGTTGGCAATTGTTTAATATAGGTTTCCCCTTCGAAAAATGAGAATAATAAGGTTTTGGAATGCATAATTTAGGTAATTAGAAGCTCAATTAAGTCCAATTAATTAAGCAGATGCAAACATAGTGTGAAAATGTAAAGGTGCACATTTTTCTACACTACAATTAATTGACTAAATTAAGTTATCTTAAATTATTATTTTTACGTGCAACTTTATTTAATTAATTATTTAATTAATTAGACTTATTTTATAGGAAAAATAAAATATAATTTCTCGAATATTTGAAATGGTGGTATAAAAGGGAATTGCAAAGGAGAAATTCATATCTTTTGGCAAATTCATCTTTTATTGTAAAGTTTGGATAATTTTTTCAAGTGTGAAATTAAGGGAAAAAATCTTATGCAAAATTGGTTTTATAGAAGGATTTATTTCTAATTAATGATATCAAGTTTCCACAATCCATAATGTTCTCTTTCAATGACTTCTAGATTATATCATGTGAGAATTTTTACATCAATGTTTTGGATCTCTTTGATTTCATCCTGATGATGGATCACAGAGTGTGATCCAAAAAGTGGATGCAAAAATTCTTACACGATCTAATCCATAAATAATTGAAAGAGATTTATTTCTAGTCAATTTAGAGTGGGTTCATTCATAATTCACCAATGTGCAAAAAGATTGGTGATTTAAAATTTGTAATTAAATATTTAATTTTTGAGAATTTATTGATAATGTAGATTGAAAATTTTGTTGAGTGGGTTTTAAGCATGACATGGTAGAAAGAAAACAAGAGGGGGCAAGAGCGAGTGATAAAGAAGGTGATAAATACAAGTAATAGAGAGAGGGAGAGAAAGAGAGGGTAGGGAGATAGAGATAGGGATCGAGAAACAACGAGTGTGTTTGTGAGAGAGAGATATATATAGATAAATAATATTATATTATTTATCATACTATATTATTATATTATATAGTATATACAATATATAATATATAATATAAATACTTTATATTTATTATATTATTTATATATAAATATAATAATAATATTATATTATATAATTTTCTATTTTAAATTCTTCTTTGCACAATGTGCTTTATATATAAATGAAAGATATAAAAGGGCGTGAGAGTGGATGCTAAGAAACTATTGACAAGGAGTTAAAAGAGTGCACGAATTCACAAAGAAACACACAACAAAAACCAATGAATGGGTGACGAGATAGACAGATGTGATCCATTCAATTGTCTTACATTGATACAGATGCCAAGATAGCCATAGATCCATGAAAATGTTGTTAGTGTTGTAGTTGTAGGAGATATTTTCTCCTTAATACATTTATATTTTTCCCTTAATAGATTTTGATCAAGGTAGGTCGGCCTTATTTTTTATAAATAAAATTTGTATTTACTAGGTCGGCCTTAGAAAGAAGGCCGCCTAGTTGGGTATAAATAGAGGATGAAGTCCTCTCATTTCACAATCAACTCATCCAATTCAAGTTCGCACTTCAGCAACAGTTCACCAATTTTAGCAAGAGATTCAATTTGAAGAAGTGTCTTCATTTATATTTTGCTTCAAGGAGAAGTGTCTCCATTCTTTGTATTAGATTCAACCTTGTGTTGGGCCTGATTTGTATGCAGTTTCTACATTTATTCTTCTAATAAAGAGATCATTTTGCTAGGTTTTTCTCCCTCAAGTAGGAGGGTTTTCTCGGGGTAAATCATTGTGTTCTTTGATATGTGTTGTATTTTTGCTTATTTTCATTTTTGATCTAAAACTAACAAATATGTCACCTTAATTCATAGAGGGAATGCCTTCAACATAAATAAAAATTTCTTTGAGCTACACCAAGTGGAAATATAGTACTTTTTTGGTCTTTCTTTGAATTAAAAAAAACAACTTTCCCTTATTTTTATGAACTCAACATATTTTTTTTTACTCCTAAGAGGATATTCTATTGATCAAAATTGAATTTTACATAGGATTGTGCCACTTGGGAAACATTTGAAGTTCATCCCAAACCCAAAATTCCAATCCTTTCCTAGAAATCAAGGGCCTCATAGGACCCAATTCCTTGTTGTGAATGTACTTCCCTTTCCTATCACATAACAAATAATCCATATTTTACAAAAATGCCACTTTGGGCTCGACCAAGAAACAAAATTTTCCAAGAGATTACCTTGTTGGTATTGTGACAAAGAAAAATATATTACTTAATGCTTGAGGCACGACATATCAATCTGCTAGATCTCGAATTTAGTCTAAGAATTCATCAATCCAATACCAGTTCAGATACATCTCTATCCATACCAATTTCTTGAGAAAGCTCAGGTCGTGCACCACCTTTGATCTATGTTGTGCATGTTCTATACCTGAAAGGTCCAATACGAAGGGGTATCTTCTTACATTCACTCCAAGAGTGAACAATAGATGAAGGTCTCTTGTATGAGGTATTCCTTGACCCACATCACCATTACAATAATATCTTAAATGCCCCCCAAATACTCTTGGCAAATTAGATGTCTCACCAGTGCAAGGGTCATTCCTTTCAAAGTGTTTAAATCTAGTAATGGTACAAATTCCACGTTATGCTTGAGTTTATGATAGTTCCTTCTTTTTTCTCTTTAGACATTGTTGTTGTGTTGTATTAATTGAAACACTTACTACAAGGCCACTCCACAAAACTCTGGGCCACATTCGCCTAGTTTTGGACTAGTAGTCTCTTCTTTGGTTGAAGCAACATTATTGACTGGGAATGAAAGTGAGGAAGTAATAGAAGAAAATGATTATATTGTACACAAGAGGATGTAATGTCCAAATCTACACATTCCTTTATTTATAATAAGTGAAATTCCAATATTTTTTCCCTTCGCTTTGAATGTTGTTTTTGCTTTGGCAATGCTTTTATGTAGCCACTGACTTAACCATTTGAGATTTAATTGAGCAAACAAAATTAGGAGTATTTGAATATTTATGTGAAGGTCTCACCTACTACCTTCTGATTCAACCCATTAGCCCCAACATTTGCTAGAGCACCTGCTTCTTTATTTGACTCTCTCTAGATGTGAATTATGGTGAAATTGTTCAATCTATCTATTTCTTTAATAGCGATATCCAGATATTCTTGCAATTTCCAATTTCCAATTTTATTTTCCCTCATAACATTTACCACCAGCATTGAATCCCCTTCTATATCTATATCTCTGATCTTGATTTATTGGTAGAGTTGGAGGCCACACAAAAGTGCTTGGAATTTTGCTTCAATGTTTGTTCCCTTTGGGATGGATTTTGAAAGATTTTAAACCACCTATCCCTTCAACTCCCTTAATATGCAGCCAATGCTTGACACTCTTAGATTGCCCCTAATTGATAATACAACTTATACCAACTAGATTTGGGAGGTATCCATTCTGCCTCCTGTTAAGGGTCAAAACAACACAACATTAAACAAAATATCACTATTCTATTTATCCTAAAAGAGAAAGACAACACATGGTAATCTAACTCCCAAGGTCCTGGTAATTGGTTCTCAATTATGCTGATGTCACTCACTGGTCAATATAACTATAATGTGCAAGGGGCCTTTGCTGGTAACAAGGAATGAATCCGCATGGAATCAACTATTCTACGTTTGGGGGTTTAAAGAAAGATAAAAAGATGGATCAGAGCTTTAAAACCAGAAGAACATGAATAAAAGTACTTAACATCTAGAAATGCATACCAATGATGAGTATTTCTTCATCCAATCACAACCATGACATGAAACAATCCATAGAACAATCTATACCATTGCATGCATCCACAGTGCTAATTCAATCACCATAACTGTTCGCCAAACTTCCTTCATAAACTTTTGAAACAAACCATTCACTCATTATCAAAACACAGATCAAATAGATGTAATAGCAATTCATTCACATATAACTTAATGAGAAAATATTAAATCCAATTCCTTCTATTGAATTTCATCAAATAAGAAACATTTAGGCATAGAAAAAATCACTGGCATATGGATTGATTATATATCATTAATCATCAAAATAGGTCCAACTTGATAACATCAAACTTATATGAAGTTGTAAAATTGTATCTAAATAAACTTGAAATTTCAGAGTATTTGCTTAACAATTATGAAAAACCTAAGACTATTCCTGTTTGCTATCATTAGGTGGCTAAACTTGCTTCAATTAGCCGACCTTTACAAAATGGAACCAAATAATACATATAGGTCAAACATGCACAAATTTCTCCCAATTTGGAATCCAGATCCACAAATCAAGGAATCAAAACTGAATGAAGAACCGAACTGTTGAAATCTTGAGTTAGAAGATTGGAGAAAACTGTTGCACAAATTCTAACATTCAAAACAAAAGATGGAAGTGAAGAAGAGAACTAGAGTCGAATCAACATCAAAGCACTGTAAAAGAGGAGAGATGGTGTTTTGCTGCCAACTTATCCCTGTGTTGCATGCTCAAGGATTTACTCATCATAATTAGAAAATATTTGTTGAAGTGCATCCGAATCAGGCCCATCCAACCAATCACCTTCAAATTTAATCCTCTTTAATTGTGCTGAAACCAATTTCTACACTTCCTTTAATTTAATCACATAACCTCTAACAAACTTTGCCTCGTCTATGTTGTCCATCATCTCCGTTTTGCATTACCTCTTCAAACCTACTTCTCCCCTTCTTCATTTTATCCAAAGAAAGACCCTCCTTAACTGAGGTATCCAGATTGACCAAAATAATCATGATTGCCTCTAATTCATCAATCTGTTGATTTAAATCCTTACTCACCTCTTGGATTTCACCTTTATGTTCATGAACATATTTGGATTTATATCTTATTATCCCCACAGTTTTCTCAATAAAATCTATATTTTGCTCCTCAAGAATTGATTGCTCAAGAAAAGTGGATTGGGGTACCTTGCTAACATCCTTAAGCCTTTTGATATATTCTTTAAATTCCTCATCTTGCTTATCTAAACCCTCAACATGCTGGTTCAAATCCCTTGCCAATTCAAGGGCGGTTTCATGAAATTTGAAGCATCAATTAGCACTTCATCAACCTCTTGATTGAGTTTGTCAATCCATCTTTCCAGCATTTCCACTTTACTCCTCGTATGTACCAAGTCACCAACTTCTTTCTTTGTCAATAAAACCGGAGTTGCATGAGTTGCAACTTGTTGAGAGATAGGAGTTGAGACATCCTTTAGAAACTTGTGCAGTTGATCTAATTGAGCCTTAAGCTCATCCTTCTTCTTCTTGTCCTTGATCATCTGAGACTTGCTAGAGGAAGCCACAATATCAATCAAGTTCATTTTCTGGTTTCTTGTAGACCTTCCTAAATTTATCATGCCCAATTGATAATCAGTCATTTGCATATCATCTCGATTCTTATCCACCATTGGTATTGCACACTCAACAATGATTTCTCCTGTGTTAGTAAGCTTGGTGGAGTGGAGATCTAGCCCTCTTCTTGGGTTTCTCTTTCTCAATCTCTTTCATCATTTCATCCTAGTTCAATGGTTGTGGTTACACTACCTGCTTTCTTTCCAAATCCAGCTTCAACCATGTAGGAGCAAGTGGGGTAATAGCAACTTGAGTTGAAGA
>VDFB02121384.1:0-24197 GCA_007258455.2 Sequoia sempervirens
TACTAGATGAAAAGATGGAGAGGGCTATGCCTTCCCATGCATTAGCTCAAATAAACATACTAATCTTTAACTAAATCAAATATAAGAAATAAAATGACTTTAACTAGTATAATCGCATGGGAATTGAAACATCCACTTAGTACATTCCTTAGATACAAATGAAATGATTTAATGTGTTGTCCTACATTAACCTTTTAGTTTAAGCCATAGAGAAGGGATAGAATATTTCCAAAATGCAACCATTTACTAAACTATTTTTTTTCTTCATAGCAATTAAAATAGCATGCATGATCTATCCACATTAACCTTTCATAAATTATAGAAAAAGGAAAAGAGAGTATAAATACGTACAACTATATTTCAAGTATACAATCAATTATTTTTTAATAGAATTGAATGATAAAAGTAAATAACTATTTATAATTTTATTTATCAAATAAAGGTTACTCTTTTATTTTCTTCATGCAAGTTAACAAGGTAGAGAGAGAAATGTGTGTGTGTGTGAGAGAGAGAGAGGGGGGGATTTTAGTTTTATTCAATGTATAACTCAAGAAATCAAAGACAAAATATCAACTCACACAAGGAACATTTGAATATTTTTCTAACTATATCAAGACCATGCTTCCCTTAAGATTCAACTTATGTAAATGCATAAAGGTAGTGTAATAACAAAAATTGAATACCTTGCAACTTGCATAGTGTGTTTGTGTACTCATTTTGGTGTTTTTTTTCTCCGTATGTTTTAAGATCATTTCATACCAAGTGTAAGTGAATGGAAATGGGGGACCAAAAGGGGATCTAAAGTGGTCACTTCCTTTTGAAATCAAGAAAAAATGATCTTAGATGAAAAATTGAAAATAGTTATGCTCAAAATTTCAACATGCAACAAGAACAAGTCGTAGTGCTTTGAATCTACTTTCTAAACTACTATTTTTTTTAAATGGTGGAGATGAATAGGTTCAAATAGGGGGGCCACGCAAAATGCCCCTATTTTTGTCAAAAAATAACATAGAATTTGGTATGGCCCCCCTAAAATGTTAACTTTTTTTAGTATCTTTTTTTAGTATTCAAAAATCACTTCGATGAAAAATTAGCTAACACTATGTAGTTTATTCTCAATTTTTTGCATTTTTTTACTGAATATATGATTTTTAATCATTTTCAAAGTGGACACGTCCTAAAAAACAAAAAAAACTAGGCATGTGCCCCCCTAAGTTTTTTGGAAACTAATCATTTTTTTAAAATGTGTATAGAATAGAGTCTAGTTTGTAAAAACATTATTTGTTTCAAATTCTAATGAAGAGTTAAAAAATGAAACCAAAAATATCATACATAGGTTTGGCAAAAAAAAATAGACCCTAACAAAAGAAATTAAAGATTAAAACTGTAACATATTTGAAACGTAAAAAAATAGATAGTTAGAAAGTTAAGAGAAACCTCAATTTTATTGTGGTATTTTTATCTTGACATTGAAATACGTGAAAAACTGATAGAGAGCATGCTCAGGATTGTGTCATTTTTTAGAATCTATTAAAAACATGCATTTGGGTTAGATGCCCAAGGAAAATCCAACCCTAAGGTTTGGCAATACGCAAAGAAAATAAAAAATGCAAGCACGTTATAATGCACTCGCTTTAAAATATGCTAACATTATAAAGTGATCATGTTTTTGTGAAGAAAAAATGAAGCATGCCTCTTCATCTCTATATCTAAATAAAACTCTCTCTCTCTCTCTCTCTTGGAATCCCAAAAAATAGTAAAAAGGAATACATACATCCCATGATTCTATGAACTAATATTTTCATGTCCCTAGTGTTGGAATGATAATTATCATGTTTTTTGTTTAATATAATAGTTGTTTTTATATTTTCTACTAATTATATTAGATTGATATAGAATGGAATATTGAATAGCAAGGAAGTTGGAAAAAAACTCAAATTTTGGAGTGTGAAGCCAAAAATGAACTAGACAACATTGGGTAATTGATGAAATCAAATCCTAAATTTTAAGGTATGCTCTCTTTTCCTTTATACCTTTTGTTCATGCCACCTTGTCAACATAGTTAATGTGCTTAATATCATAGTACTAATTCACTTCATTGCAACCCAATTGTTAACTCAAAACATATAGCCATGAAGAAGAAAATAAGTGACCAAACTCTCCACACTATAAATCCCAAGGATGAAATGAACTCATTGCACTTTATAAGGATTTCCTAGCAATAGAATATGATAGCATGTGTAATTATTGGAATTACATTGGCACATGATTCACCTTAAAATAGAGCATTATAGCACATGTGACTCGTGGTGATTCCACCTATACTCTTTATGTATCACCTAGCAATTGACTATGATAGTGCATGTGATCTTCATAGAGGTATTAAATAGTTCATAGTAACATAGTATGTTATACCTTGAACCATACCCCATGATATTTTCCTTACAACAAAGAATATTATTAGGAAAATAATGCATGTTGATCCAACTATTTCCTACATAATCCCATGAGATAAAAGCATGCATACAAGCTTACAGAATAACTATATGTGAAGATCAAATACATACCACAAGATAAGACAAAATATACCTTGGAAAAACCCTCAAGAGGAAAAAACCCAGCCTCCAAAAGAATCCACATTATATTATTCAATAATTAAAGTATTATTATACACTTACATAATCTACATGAATACTTATGAAAAATAAAGCTCCTCCAATGCATCGTCCATGTGTCCAAGCATAATGGGTAACCATGCAACCAATAATCCTATGCAATGCTTTACATATGCACTCTTCAAAAGAGATATCAATATAATGATAACCAAGCCAAAACCACTGGCATCCAAACAACCAACCTCAAGCATTATCATGTACTTAATTTTATCAAATCAAGATCACACAAAACAACCAAGTGGTAAGGTAAAACCATGTGCCTCAAAACCATGAGCTCAAAATACCATTGATCCCATATTTACTTTTTGGTACAAAATTTTCCAAATATTAAATATTTCCTATGTGTAACCCACACATAAAATATCTAACCAATATTACATACAACTTTATAAGTGGGCCCAAATAAATATTTAATGTAGCTAAACATGTCACCTCAGATAGACCACAAATATTCATTTTACATAACTAAAATAAGTATTTCTTGTGCAAGGTGTACAACACCCTATTCCTAACATTCTCCCACTTGTATAAATTGCATAAGGTTCAATCAATGAAATGTGTCATCATGGTCATCCATGAAACCACATGAATCTCCAACATTATCTCATGATCCATCAAGATACCTACAATAAGATCCAAGATGTACACCATATCAAGAGATAAATCCTCTCATCCCCCAACATTCCACCTATGGAAGAAAAGGAACAAGACTTAAGGTGAAGATGCACCAATAAAAAGGACACAAGCATCAAATATAAGTGATAAAAAAGGCTCCAAGTTGTTGGAAAATGGAGAAGAAATCCACATGACTAGAAATAAATTCCACAATAAATGTTAATCCATCCAATCATCCATACCTCAAAGGTATCCAGACATTATTATAACTCATGAAAACAACATATCCAACCCATAAACCACAATCACAAGCTCCATGTATAAAATTTGTTCATAAATAACATACACATCCAAGAACTCTTGTTGCATGGGTAATGTCAAATCTGAAAAATAGATCAAGTCATACCAAGTATACCAATAAACACTCATACAAAGAAAAATCATAATGATCCTTATATACAACCAAAATTGTTGCATACTCTCTCACAACATGTCACCATAACTCTCCCAAGCCCACCACAACAAACAATGTGAACATGAACCTCCAAGAAGTAGCTATAGTACAAAGAGAGAAAACATGCAAAACATATCATATAACATGTCCTACCAACACCTCAAAGTGCTAAGTTGTGTCAAGTAAGATATCATTCACAACCCCAAATGAAAATCATTAACAACACACAACCATTAAATTTTTGAGATCAAATAAAATATATGTATCTCATATAACCAACATGGATGTAAATTCATGATGCCCATGCGTCACAGGCAAACTCAAAAGGCAAATAATTTTTTATTTTTATTTTTTGTTTACAACAATTAAATTAAACTTACAATACATTAATCATAATCACATAACATATTGTATCACATTAACTCACACAGTTCTCTGGGGCACGCGAGGTTACATTGCAACCACATAACGGAAATAAAAGATAATGATAAACCATGTATCCCATTATAATAAAATAAACATGAATAAATGTACTTCCATAAACCAAGAGCAATTATATTAAGGTACCACATAATACAATCATATGAGTCTCATCAAATAATTACATTGAATCCTAACTATTACATCATTGCTATAATGTTACATTACAATCTTTGATACAATAATTACAATGAAATTCCCAAACAATTGGGATGATACAATTTACAATGAATGCTGAATAACAAGGTGAACACTGGTACAACTCCAACTGCGGAAAAGCTGTGAACAAGGATGTTGATGGGGAACCCAACGGGTGCAGAGCACGTTCCACCCAACCATGTGAATTAAAGATAACTCACCCCCCGTGCTCAGAGGTGACAATGAAGTGAACTCGACCATGATTGCCAAACCGACTCCATGACAACAAGGTACAAACTAAATACAATTCAGAGAACACAAATAAACCAAGCAATGACATTAACAAGCCACCAAAGAATGCTCATAAACACTAGTACAAGAGTCCAAATCAACAATATGAATACAAGCTAAGGAAACTGATACAACAACCAAGTCCAAAATACATGTCCAGAGGCAAAAACAACAAGGCAACAGGAAGTCTAGTGGAGAGTGTCATCGCACAGCTCTCATGGGATCTCCTGGCTCTTCCTCCGACTTGAGGCGTCGGCACCCATCTATGGATCTCCTGGCTCTTCCTCCTGCATGAGGCGCCGGCACCATAGGGTAGCTCGTGCGGAGTCAATAACCTCTCATGAAGACGAGATCATGACTTTGCCGACCACGACCTTCTCAATCTATCATTAGACTATGATAGCCCTAATGCATAGATGAGGAATCCAATTTCTTTTATCTTGAGTGGTTTACTACCCATCCCCCTAATTCTATTTTTAAGTTATCACTTGTTTAACTACTCTTCGTGGGTTCTCCTGTGCACTTCCTCTTAACCGAGGCGCCGGCCCCCATGAAAAGCCACTCTCCCTAAGACCCCTAACAGCAAATTAAACAAGATAAGGGTTGAACCACAACAAATAAGCACGATACCCAAAACAAGTACAAGCGAGGCATTAGTCCTCTCGCAACAACTCGGAACCAAAAGGTATCAACAAACGTTCAACCCCTCAAACAAGAAACTATAAGTTTTCAACTCCAAAGCTAAAATTCAGAACAAGAAAGACATCCAAGAATAAACCAGCCTCTGGAATAAAGGTTCAAGCCAACAAATGGGTCCCCACATCGACATTAAAGCCAACACAAAAATAGAAAAAGACTACACACAATTTGATGAACTCAAAACACTATTTCAACTTTACTTAGAACGGTTAGGACAGGAAGCACTACAGTTTCCTCAAGGTCAATTATTCATTTTAAAAAAAAAAAACAAAGAACAATTATCATATCTCCATAATACATAAAAAAAATATCAGCATTAATTTCCAAGGAAAATTACATTTCTAATAAAAGAAACTATTTAATTTTACAATCTATTCATTAAAAAAAATGTACATTATAATACATCATATATTTTATATATATATAATTAATCCTTCATAAATATATATATATATATATATATATATATTTTAATATTTTCACAAATTAAAAAATTAAACTAAACTTGATAAATAAAAACAACATATATTCCCAAAATATATATATATATATATATATATATATATATATATATATATATATATATATGTATTTCGCAATTTACAATTTAAGCTAAATTAAATTAATGGTAAAACTCATACCAAATTTTTGAATTTTAATGAACTCAGTTAAAGTAAAACAAAAAAACTAGATTTAAAAAAAAAAACAAGCGGCATTGAAGATATTAAGTGAGTCCTTGCATGGGTACGGCCCGATCCATGTAAGGCTAGCGCGGTGATCCATGTAAGGAATTTTAGCGCAGTCCTTACCCATTTCTTGAAATGCTGCGGCAGAGGCTGCGGCGCTACCAACCGATCCTAAGGGGCTGTTTGTCGCAGCGACTTCTTAGTAGCCGCGAGAGTGCGGGGGAATTGACCCGGTCAGGCCTCCACCTCTTCCCCAAATTTTTTTGTATAAAATTTTATATATAATTTTTTGCAATTTTTTAAATTTCATTCGTTTTAAAAAGCCGAAAGTCGTCTGAGGGAATGATTGGTTGGTCGGCCCTAAGAAAATAATTAATTAAAAAAAATAAAATAAAAATAAATAAAATCAATTCCCAGAAATTTAACACAACTGGAAATACAAAATGCCATTTACATTTTATACATAAAATATATATTAATCTATATATCAGGGAATAGTTAGGGCACTGAATAAACTAGAAATTTCATGAAGGGATATAGTTCTACAGATAATTTAAACAACAGAGGTAAACAGATTTTGGAGCAGCAATATAATTTCTAAAGGACAACAAATTTTTTTGCAGACTAGAAATTTTCTCAAATTGTTTTATAACCCAGGATATTTTGAATTTATTTGGGTATACAGATTTTTTTCCAATTGTTGTATTCCCAGATTTTCTTCAACAATTTGAAACTCAGCTTTTTCCTACATTTTTGAAACCCCAGATTCTATGAAAACAACCAGATTTTTCCTAAAACAGATTGAAACCCAGATTTGTTGTAAAACACAGAT
This sequence comes from Sequoia sempervirens, assembly GCA_007258455.2. Lineage (NCBI taxonomy): Eukaryota > Viridiplantae > Streptophyta > Pinopsida > Cupressales > Cupressaceae > Sequoia > Sequoia sempervirens. The sequence goes on from VDFB02121384.1 coordinate 6,871, forward strand.
TTTCTTAAATCAATTGAAACCCAAATGTTTCCCCAATTACTTAAAACCTAGATTTTTGCAATAAAACAGATTTTTCTTTTCCTAATTCAAAATTGAACCCAGGTTTTTTGCAATAAAACAGATTTTGTTTTCTAATTCTTTTGCTAATCTAGATTTTGTAAATAAACAGATTTTCTTACAATGTAATTGAGATTTTGAATAAGAGAAAGAAAGGAAAAGAATTTTAGAACCTGGACTCCTGCTGGTTGTAGTGTGACGAAGAGCTTGCTCCAATTAGCCCTACGAACAGTTCTTTGCCCCTTCCTCCTTTCCTCTGCTTTTTTGACAAATTCTCCCCACCAAAAACCTTCCAGCACTATCTCCTTCTTTTCACCAAAAATGAAATTCAAAAACCAAAAAATTGCCCTCAAGTTTTCCAGCAAAAGATTCCCCTCTTCAATTTCGAAAACCCACTATATTATTTCCTCTTACATGCACCCAACCCCCATTTTCTAAAAATAGGATTGCAATTTCTCCATTTGTCCAAATTATCCTTTTTTTATTATTATTTTAAAACCCCCATTTTGACAGCCTTGCATGCACAAGAATTTTAAATTTATTTATTTATTTTATTCTTAATTTTCCAACTGGCAATTTTATTTACCTTTGACAAAGCACCATTTGATATTTAATAAAACACATGGCTTTTCACCAAATAACAATTTAAATATTTTAAATACAAATTAATCTAATTTTTAATCAACAATTTTTAAATTGAAACATCACAACACATGAACTACCAACAGTAACATAACACAACTACAACCACAAAACATGACAACTACAGAACATACAATACCATGCAACCAGACGGTCTGACATCATGGAACGGGCAAACTTCATTATCCCCTCTGTATCAACTTTATACCGTTGGGTTATTTGTGCTCGCCCTGTCCTGCCGAAGCAGGTGGAATCGAGACTATGTACCTGCAATTCCTGCATACAAACGAAGTTGCGTACATGTGCATATATATATAAATCAAAGCATTGTGTTGTGAGAAGGAATCGCAGCGTAACAGAGCACTCGCAATGAGTGATGCTACACTGTCCTTCATCACGTCTATCCTAACAATTATAATATGATTGATAAAAATAACATTTCTAATACTAACAATTCATCTGATGGCATAATCTATTAAATCATCACATCATAACATGAATATGAAAATCAACTAACATCTCCAACCACAATGTCATATGAAATAATCATGTCCACAAAAGGAGTAACAGCATCATCAAATGTCTAACTAACCAATCACACCAAACAGTATCACCATAGTATCAATGTATCACAGTATCAAATCAAAGCATAAAACTAATGAGTCCAACTAGCAACTAGGAGGGTTATTACATCCTCCCCCCCTTAAATCCAGCTTACTCCTGTAAGCCAGAAAACAAGTAAGGGTAGGATTCTCTGATACGGGAAGCATCCTCCCATGTCGCTGAAGTCTCATCATTGGGGTCCCACTGGACCCTCACCTGCTCAATATCCCTGCCTCTGAGAATGAGTCTCCTATGCTGCACCACGGCCACGGGCTCTAGAGCTAGCTGCCCGTCCTCGACCTGTAGAGCATTCCAATCAAGTACATGAGTAACATCAGGAAAATAAGGCCTAAGAACAGAAACATGAAACACATCGTGAATTCGCGACAGACTGGGTGGCAAGGCCAGGCGATAGGCAATAGGACCAATACGCTCTAACACCTCGAACGGACCCATAAAACAGGGTGCCAGCTTAGAACCCTTTCCATAATGAATAGGGCTCTTCCGAGGACTAACTCGAAGAAACACTCGATCACCTACTGCAAACTGCCGATCAACTCTGCGTGCATCAGCAAACTTCTTCTGCCTGTCCTGAGCTGCTACAAGATGCTCTCGGACGCGAGCTACCTGCTGCTCCATATCACGAAGCATCTTAGGTCCAAGAAGAACTCTGTCCTCCAATCAATCCCAGCTCAAAGGGGTATGACAAGGATGACCGTATAAAGCCTGAAATGGAGCCATGCCAATCGAACTATGATAACCATTGTTATAGGCAAACTCAACCAAATGCAGATAATCTTCCCAACGAGATTGTTGGTCCATGACATACATGCGAAGCATATCCTCAAGCACCTGATTAACTCTCTCAGTCTGACCATCTGTCTCAGGATGGTAGGCAGAACTAAAATTCAACTTAGTCCCTAAGGACCGCTGCAAAGATGTCCATAAAGCAGATGTGAATACCGGATCTCTATCAGAAATAATCCTGCGCGGTATCCCATGCAATCGAACAATGTCTTCCATGAACACCCTAGCCACCACTGAAGCAGTATAGGAAGATTGAATGGGAGAGAAATGGGCTACCTTGGTCAACCTATCAACAGTGACCATGATAGCGTCGTGTCGCCTGGAAGACATAGGCAACCCGACAATGAAATCCATAGAAATAATGTCCCACTTCCACTCCGGAACAAGATGAGGCTGCAACAAACCTGCCGGATGATGATGCTCGGCCTTAACTCTCTGACATTCTAGACACCTAGCCACAAAATCAGCAATGTCACGCTTCATCCCAGCCCAAAAATATAGTGAGCGAAGATCAGCGTACATTTTCTTAACTCCTGGGTGTGCCGAATAAGGAGCTCTATGAGCTTCGGTCAAGATTAGGGTACGAAGACCCTCTGCAGGAGGTACATACATTCGGCCTCCATAATGCAAAACACCATCTGAATCCATAGAGTAACCAGAAAATTTTCCTTCCAAAGTTATGCCCGACTCAAACTCCGATTTCACTGCTTGATACCAATCATCTGAAGAAAGAGCTGCAAGGATCTGACTTTTCAAATCAACCTCAAGAGTCATAGCAGAAATCTCATGCTTGCGTCTACTCAACGCATCTTCCACCACATTCTCTTTGCCCTGAATATACTTCACCTCAAAATCATATTCGCACAAGAATTCCATCCACCTTCTCTGTCTTGCATTCAAGTTCGGCTGCGTAAAGATGTACTGCAGACTACGATGATCTGTATGCAACTCGAACTGATGACCAAGGAGAAAGTGTCGCCACCTTACTAAGGCATGCACAACTGCAGCTAACTCCAAGTCATGAGTGGGGTAATTGAGTTCATGATCCTTAAGCTTTCGTGATTCATAAGCAATCACTCGCCCCTCCTGCATCAACACAGCCCCTAAGCCTTCCAATGAAGCATCAGTACACACAACAAAATCACCTGATGGATCAGGAACTGCTAAGATTGGAGCACTAGTTAGCTTGTCCTTCAAAGTCTGGAAAGCCAACTGACACTGCTCGGACCAAAGAAACTTCTTTCCCTTCCTCTGCAAGGAGGTGATAGGATGAGCCAACTTAGAAAACCCCTGGACAAAACGCCTATAGTATCCTACAAGTCCCATGAAGCTGCGAATTTTAGAGACATTTGTGGGTGCGGGCCAATCCACAATAGCTTGGATCTTTGCAGGATCAACCAAAATTCCCTCACCAGAAATCACATGGCCCAAATACTGAACTTCGGTTTTATAGAATTCACATTTCTTGAGATTGGCAAACAGCTGATTACTCCTCAAGCACTGCAACACCTGTCTTAGATGCTCCTCATGTTCCTCCATAGACCTAGAATAAATCAGAATGTCATCGAGAAACACAAGGACGAATCTATCCAAGAATGTTCTGAACACTCCATTCATTAGGCTCATAAAGACTGAAGGTGCATTCGTCAACCCGAACGGCACCACAGTAAACTCATAATGTCCATACCGAGTACGAAATGTTGTTTTATGAATGTCTGGATCAGCAATCCTCAACTGATGATATCCTGACTTGAGATCAATCTTAGAGAACACCTTTGCCCCTTTTATCTGATCGAAAAGATCATCAATTCTGGGTAATGGATATCGGTTCTTCACTGTTACCTTGTTCAACTGCCTGTAGTCAATACACAAGCGAAGAGAACCATCCTTCTTTTTCACAAAAATCACAGGTGCTCCCCAAGGAGAAACACTTGGGCGGATAAAGCCCTTAGCCAACAACTCTTCCAGCTGCAACCGGAGTTCCTGAAGTTCCTGCGTTGTCATCCGATATGGAGCTCGAGATATTGGCTCAGCTCCAGGTACCAAATCAATCCTGAAGTCTATATCACGCTTAGGTGGCATACCAGGTATCTCTTCTGGAAACACATCAGAAAACTCCTTAAGGAGAGGGTATTGTTCCAAAGACACCCCTTGACTATCCTCTGACTCCAAGTCACTCAAAGATACCGCAAAGAGCTGACAACCCTGTCGAAAGTACCTTTTGAGCTGCATGGCAGAGATCATTCGCAAAGAAATGGGTTTTTGAACACCCACGATTTCCACCTCCTTTCCAGAATCATCAAGGCACCGCACCGCTTTACGGCGATAATCAATTATAGCACGGTGTGCACTCAACCAGTCCATGCCCAAGACAACATCATATGAGCCAAGTGGAAGGATTCTGAGGTTTACTTTAGTTGACAAAGCCCCTATACTCAAGCTACAATCCTGCACAAGCTTCTCTACAACAAGCTTTGACCCTGATGCCAATTCAACTTGCCATTTCTCGCCTTGACTAGATGCCACCAGTCCACATCGCTCAACCACAAGAGGAGATATAAAGGAATCAGATGCACCGGAATCAAAAAGTATAGAAATGCTAGAATCATGTAACACACCTGAAGTCTCAATGACGGTGCTCTGGTGGTCTGCCTGTCGATTATCTACTGCAGCAAATACACGATGAGACCTCCCTACATCACCTACTGTCGGCTCTGAACCAACTGGCCTCTGATTAAAACCTGAAGTGCTCTTCTGAGGACACAATCTAGCAATGTGCCCCTGCTGCCCACAAGAGTAACACCCAGTACCCCTACCAAAACCCCTGCCCCCTGATGGAGCATTTGACTGCTGAAAGCTCCCACGACTCGAGGCTGACTGGATACTAGGTGTAGGCTGTGCAAATCGTTCCTGACGAACTTGGTTCCTGTTCCTGTTCCGATCCTTGCGAAACTGAGAATTGCCACTCTGAGGAGATTGGAAGTTCCTCTGTTTTGACTGCTGCTGCTGATGACCCCCTTTCGAGGGTTGAAACCTGTTTCTAGAAGATCCTGCTCCCTGAGACTGACCCCCATGAGTGCTAAATCCCTGAGTAGGTGCACTGCCAATCTGCACTCCAATGTGACCACCCAAGGCCATGGCCAAATTCTCCTCCACCAAGCGAGCCTTCTCAACTGCCATTTCCATTGTCTTCGGCTCGAAGACTCGCACTCCACCACTGATGCGGGCATTAAGACCCCGAACAAAGTGCTGAACCAACATGCCCTCATCGTGGCTAATCCCTGCATACTGCTTCAACTCATAGAAGCGCCGCTCATACTGCTCCACTGACATAGACAACTGTTTGAGATCATGAAACTCGTCAGCCCTGCGCTGCCTCCAATGGTCTGAGAGAAAACGAGCTCTGAACCTGTCCAAGAATAATTCCCAAGTGACCATACTGATATCAAGGTGCAATTTTTGTTCCTCAAGGCGCCACCAAGTAGATGCGAAGCCTCGCAAATGCATAACCGCGCACTGAGCCTTGGTATTACTAGCATAAGGGTGCATGGCGAAGCAACGATCTAGGTCAATTAGCCAAGTTTCAGCCTCTAGTCCACCTCCTGAACCATCAAATGTCGGTGGGTGAGCTCTCAACAAATCCCTCATATGGCCTGCTAAAACTGCATCCTGATCAGAGGTTATTTCCCTCCGCCTTGGTGACCTTTCTCTTTCTCTTTCAATCTGTGGCTCTTCCTCTGGCCTGGGTCCCAAACGAGCCAGAATTTCTCCAAGGATATGCTGTAAGGAACCATCTAATCCAGGCTGCCCTGGGTTCTGACCAACTGACGGATTATTGTTAAGGCTTGGCTGTTCCTCATGCTCAGAACCATGAGAACTAGGAACTGAGGGACTTCGCCGGTTTGCTCCACGACCAGCACCGCGGCCTCTTGCTTGGCCACGTCCTCTACCTCGAGGCATACTTCTGCACAACAAGATAAAGGTACAAATAAGCTCCAGAGTTCAAATGAGAGGTTACTTAATGGACCTAACTACCCAGAGACCCCAGCGTTTGCAAACCTGGCTCTAATACCAAGTTGTAACGCCCGCCGTGCAAACCCCAGAGAACTCAAAAGGCAAATAATTTTTTTTTTGTTTACAACAATTAAATTAAACTTACAATACATTAATCATAATCACATAACATATTGCATCACATTAACTCACACAGTTCTCTGGGGCACGCGAGGTTACATTGCAATCACATAACGGAAATAAAAGATAATGATAAACCATGTATCCCATTATAATAAAATAAACATGAATAAATGTACTTCCATAAACCAAGAGCAATTATATTAAGGTACCACATAATACAATCATATGAGTCTCATCAAATAATTACATTGAATCCTAACTATTACATCATTGCTATAATGTTACATTACAATCTTTGATACAATAATTACAATGAAATTCCCAAACAATTGGGATGATACAATTTACAATAAGAAATATTAAAATCAAATCTATTTCCAAAACTAATAATAATCCCAATGACATCTCCTTAAATCCTTGTTGATGGATGATATCATAAATAAAATCATATGCATAAGGAGATAAACATGCCAAATATCCCTCAAATTAACCTTTAGAACTAACAAGAATAGCTCAAGATCCATATAAATGAGAAGATAAAGTATAAAAAATAATTCATCTAATTATAGGATGGGGAATGCCTCTCAGATGATTATCCGCTAAGTAGACCAAGAGTGGAGAATGAGATTGCTCCTCCAAGATACACCTGAGCCACAATGACTCTCTCCAAGAAAAATCTCCTCTATAGGTCCATCATGAACTCACATATATATCCAAGTGAATGCTCCTTGGACTTTCTACTAAAACCTCCAAATATTAATCATCTCAACAAATGCCTCACCCAATTCTTTAGGTATCCATGAGAACCTACAATTGATCAATCCATGCTAAGATCTAAATGCAACATTGCACTCTCATGAAGCTCCCAAGCAAATGATCAATGTACTCAATACCAAGAGAACTATCAAGATCATTATTAAAGATCCAACTATAAATCTACAAAATCAAGATCATGTCATGGCATTATGATCTAACAATATCATCTCAATACTCTAATGTGAAATCAATCGTCCACCTTGACACAACACCAAACCATCCTCTCCAATAAGGATCACATGTCAAAAACTAACAATTCATAAACTCGACACCTCAAACAAAGACTCAGAGAGTCCTCCATGGCTAACCAATATTTCAACATTTGCATTCATATGAAGATAACCATCTCTTGACAATAAAGCTTAAAAATGCCAAATAACTCTAACTACAACAATAAGATCCAAGATCTCCTTCATGACATCAACAACCATTGTATAATGTCATCCATCAATGAAAACTAATGAATCCACGTCACTACCAAAGATCCCACTAAACCATAATACGAAGATCTCCAAGCATTGTGATAACCATCTCCTAAATGAAGATCACCCATGGTACAAAAACACTCTATTGCAATACCAACACCTCTAGAGAATAAGTAAAACCAAGATCTCCAAACCAAGAAGATACAACCACCACCAAAACATTGCTATCAAAATCTCCCAATGAACAATGTAACCAATCTATCCATGAAATCATGATAAAAGCATACTACAAGTCCCCATAACTCATTAGCCAAGCACTCAAATCATCGTCTCACATCTCATATCAATGTAACATGCCAATGCACAAATAACCACAAACAAGGTCAAATAACTAAATCTGCAATAACATTGAAAAGATATATGGATATAAATAGTCTGCATATAAGTCAACACATTGTAACCAAATGGGTGGCTAACCCATACAATTACATAAATAGTAGATCCTTGATCAATGCAACATGCAAAATCACCATCATATCAATAACCTGCAAACTAAGATAACCAAGAAGATAACTTTCAAATCTCAAGACTCAAACACAAAATCACCTATATAATTAATTTTCAAGTAAAATACACAATCAAATACCATAGTCAAGGAACCAAAAAATCATCTAGGAGATAAGAACAACCTCCTAATATTAAACCACACTCACATACATGTAGTGTAGGAAATTGCATACCTTTACAATTTCACACTATGTTTGGGTCCTTTAATTAATTAGACTTAATTAAGATCCTAATTTTCCAAAATATGCATTTCAAAGCCTTATTCTTTCATTTTACGAAAGGGAAACCAACATTAAAAAATTGAAATCAATAATTAAATCACCTTGGAGCATGTGTTATGGACTTATGGGTCAGGACCCATTCACCCATGGGTGAATGGGACCCCTTTAAGTGCTATGACCCATTTTTTAATATGTTTTTGGCAACATTTTAGTGATAAAAATTCAAATCGGAAGTGTCAGCTTTTGGAATCTAATTTTCAAGAAATTAGATAAACACCTATAAATACATCTAGTCTTTTTATCAATTCAAATCTAACACACATTATCAAGACTTCACAAGAGAAAATATTATTGTCAAGAGCATTCAAGGGCAGTATTATTAGTCATTTTTAGCAACAATCAAAATCCTAACATCATGTCAAAATTCATGTGTGTTCATGTTATGTTTTGAAGTTTAACATTGTGTTGTAGGTTTTCAAGCATTCAAGCAATCAATCAAGTCAAGCAAGCAAGATCCAAATCCTTAGAGTAATGTGTTTGTCTTAAGTCCTCTAAGGGAATCCATTGAAGGGTGGTGATTTGTAGCAAGCATTGTTCATTCATCATTTCCTTCCCTTTTTCATTATCTTTCTATCAAGGTTTAATTACCAAACTGAGGTTTGACTAAGGCAAACACCCATACAAACAACCAAACAATTTTTCTCTCTTTGTGTATGTGCAGGTCTTAGGTTGAAGAATAATTAAAGAGATATTGAGGGAGAAATTTTGCATTATTACACAAGTTGTCATCATTGTTGTCAAGCCATGGAAAATAAGTTGTAGACTTTATTTTCGTCACTCCAACAGTGGGACCTATGCCAAACAGAAGCCAAGATCTAGCATCAAAGGACTATAAAAACTTGTTTTTTGGAAGCCTAACAAAGACCCATTTTCCCATGGGAAAACTAGTCTCTTAGGAGACCTCAAAAACAACTTTTGATGATAGGTACATGCCATTAGACCCTTCTCAGATCTATCTAAAAATTATCATTTTTGTTTATGTGTTTTTAGGAATTTGCATTTTAAGTATTAGGTCTTATCACTCATTTTGTTTTCAAGAGCACTTTAAATCATTCCAATTTAATTCTAGATATTTTCCATTGTCCCAAGGACTGAGATCCGAGTCTGATTGGCTCACCATTAAGGTTGAAAGTCAATTTTTACACATTGTGATCTACATCCTAATGAAACTTGGAAAAAGGCCCATTGAATCCTAGGTTCTTTACATTTAGCACCTAGGATCCCTTTTCTATGTTTCAATGCATAATCATGGTGTGTCAATACTCAAGTGCAAATGAACATCCATAACACCATAATCATCAACATTATTATACTTATAATCAACTCATATTGTACTAAGACTCCAAGTCCTCACACATATCAATCATGTCCTCATACCAAAAGACAACATGTGTACCTATCACCATTAAATTCTAAACTTTAAAATCACCTATAAGCCTATATCAAGAAGCACAAAATTTAATAATATGTTATACCATCATATATGTCTCATAAAAATATGTATTCCCTCAAGTTTTTTCCTTCCAATCCATTTAGATTCCCACATAATCACACCCCAAATCTTAGGCTCCAACAAGTTCTCAAACAAGCACAATCCTCTATTTGCTCATCCAAGTGAAAATCCACCTAATCCACTATGTAGTAATCTACAAATTCTCTCCATCAACTTATTCAAAATCAAAAATTTGATTCCAAATGCAAAATTTATGACATGTTACTATTCCAAAGCAATGTCTAGTTTCATGGCACTAAATTCTAACAAAAATAGTAAAACATGGCAACCAAACCTATACCATTGTGTAGTGTTCAAAGAGAGCCTTATGATGACTATTAGAAGCCAAAAAATTGATATTGTGGGTGAAATTTATGCCCCTCAAAAAAACTATTATACTAAGCTAAATGAGAATAGGTTGTACCACTAACATCAACATGATGTTGGTGCTCCAATGGTTGGCACATGGTGGAAATAGTATAAGCAACACATAGGTGTAAATTGGGTGGTGGATTTCATAGTTATTTTAATTTTATTTATTTATTTATATTTTAAAGTTTTTCTACAGCCCATAAGGGCTAGGTTGTGGTGCTTCATGTGATCGAGGGTTGAAGATGTGAGGATAACCCCCTCCAATCCCAACAATTACCAATAGGGGTTGAAAACTACCAATCGAGGTTGATAGCCCCATACCAACTTATCAGTACCTTGCATGATCAGTTGACACTATGGGTACAAGAGGTTTGTGGACCCCTGAAAAATGTATATTCATCCGTCAAGCCTTTTGGATCTAATGATGAGGTATAGTTTATCCTAGGGGTCATCTTTGAAACCTCCCCCATAAAACCCTCATAGTGAACACCTAGAAAAAATCACTTTTATAACTTTTTTTCAAATTCTAGATCTACAAAAAATCACAAAAAGTATTCAAACCCCAAAACCTAAAATCAATAGATAATTTAGTGTAGAAAAATGTATCCCTTTACATTTTCTTACTTGTTTGGGCCCTCCTAGTTAAATTGGACTTAATTGTGCCTTAATTTAGTGTTGTAAAGTGTATCCCTTTACACTTTCATACTTATTTAGGGCTCTCTTAATTAATTGATCTTAATTAGCCCTATAATTCATTGACATTTAAATTACATTTTTTGAAAGGGAAACCCGAAAATAATTAATTCCAATACATAACACCTTACATTGAGCAATGTACCCTATTCCTAAAACACACATTGCTCGACCCATTAGCCCATGGGTGAATGGGTCCTCCCTAGGCTTTGGAACCCATTTTTAAAATATGTTTTGGAGGTATTTTTATGATCCTAAATTTAAATTTCAAAGGTCGGCTTGTAATGTTTGAATTTCGGGAAATTAAATATAAATGTCTATAAATACAAGGTTATTTTGATCAAATCAAGTCTAATGAAAAATCTAGTAAGAGGTGAACTTAACAAGAGCCAAGATTATTTTCAAGAGCATTCAAGAGCTAATTTCTTCATCATTTGTTGCAACATTCAAGATCTCAAGCATCATGTCAAATTCTTTTGCAATCATGCATGTTTTTGGAGCTAACAATGTGATGTAGGTTTCATGATCAAGTCAAGCATTCAAAGCACTATTTCAAGCAAGATCCAAAGTTCAAGATCCATATCCATTGACCATTTCATGCAAGTTGCATACCTTCATTCAAGGACTTATCTAAGGGTTTGTTGGATGGTAACATATCTTTGTTCATTCTTAATTCCCTCTTTCATGCTTTTATTCATTTCAAGGTTTAATTACCAAAACAAGGTTTGACCAAGGAAAACCCCCATTCACCAAAAACAAACCATTTTTTCCTCTCTTTATGTGTTTCATATTTGTAGGTTCATTGGTTGAAGGAAAGTTGAAGATCTCAAAAGTGCAAAATTGCAAAGTTGCATTTGTTGTTGTCTTTGTTGTCATCTCATGGAAACTCAGATCCTAAATTTATTTATGACTATCTAACTATGAAACCCGAAGGATCTAGAAGTGTAGATGTAGGAGCAGAGGACCCAAAAACCAATTTTGGAAAGTTCTACAAAGACCCATTCACCTATAGGCGAATGAGTCCTAAGATAGCCTCTGAAACATCATTTTGTAATAGGTGAATAGCATTTTCCCTTTATCCAATCTGCATGAAATAAACCGTTTATGTTAGTATTATGTTTCATCTACAAAATACACTCTTTACATATCATGAATGATTACATTTGGTATTTTTAATATTTTGGTATTTGGTATTGTTTAATCATTTTTGTCAAAAAGATGTCTCAGGACACTTTGCAACCAACAGGGACACTCTGTAACTGTTTTTGAGATAAGTTTTAAGTGTCCTTCACTCATCCTATTTGCATAAAATAAATTTTATGTTAGCTCTATGTTTCGTCTACTCAAATCTAGTCTTACATTTTAGTTTTGGGTTGATTTTCTATTTTATTTTCATCTCCCAAAAATGTTGTTTAGTCATATTTACCCCGTCCACACACATAAAAGTTGAAAGATTCCTTAAAGAATTCACTCACCTAAGGTTTGAAAGTGGATTTTAACTTGAGGGATCTCATTTCTTGAAAAAAATAGAAGAATAGGTAGATTCATTACACCCCATTTTACCCTTTCTATTTCTATTAAGTTTGGTGAAACATTCCAAATTTAGTATAAAATCCCATGTATTGAACCCTACCCTATTTTTCTATGCTTCATTTTGGTGAACCCAAGTATTTGAACATTCTAATTTCTGATTTGGAGTGCATTCAAACCCTAGATCTAGGATTTGAATTAATTCATTGCATTTAGGGTTTCTAAATTTGGCATAAAGTTGCATTGCATTTTAGGTGTAAACTTGCATTTTGCATTCATTTTAAATCTAAAAATTCAACAAGAATTGCATCATGTTATATTGATTTTGCATAGTATTTACATAATAGCATACTTTCAGTCACTTAAATTAGAAATTTGGATCAAAATTGAATTTCAAAAAGTGTCATATAGTTAATCATTTGTCATTAATTTCACTTGCATTTACACATCAAATTCTAGAAAATCCTATTATAAAAGTTACAGCCTGAGACTTGGAATAGAGAACACATATAATCACTCAGAAATTGCATTTCTCATTTTTAAAAACCCTGAATAGAGACCCATTTTCCCATGGGCGAATGAGTCCTTCAGGGCCTCTAAAAACCAACTTTTCTGAGCCTTTTTGTGGTTTTCTGCACTTCCCAAATCTCCCTATAACCCACTATTTTAGTTTGGAAAATTTTCAGCAATTTTTGTTTTATGCATCTAGGTCTAAATATCCATTTAGTGTAGCCATTTTTGAATCATTCCAAAATTATTTCAGTAGTGAAAATCATCGGATCTAAAATTGTTTACATTCCTAAAGCTTTGCATAATATGGATAAAAGTACTTTTCACTTTTGGATACACAATGTTTACATTCTTGATGCTTTGCATAAGTTGGATAAAATTACTTTTCACTTTTGGGTACATAATGTTTACATTCTTGAAGCTTTGCTTATGTTGGATAAAAGTACTTTTCATTTTTGGATACACAATGTTTGCATTCTTGAAGCTTTGCATGAGTTGGATAAAATTACTTTTCATTTTTGGGTACACAATAGTTGCATTCCTAAAGCATTGCATAAGAGTACTTTTCATTTTTGGACACACAATGTTAGTATATTTCCTTTCCACATATGCCAAGCAAAAGTTCACCAACAAGCATATTAGTCATTCTTCCAATATCCTTCCTAGTTATGAGAATCTCTTAGTGCAAGAGAGTGAAAATATTGTCACATTCCTTAATTCCACATCCCCTAATATCTCTCCTAATTGTGGGAATGATGTGATAGAATAAGATGCAAGCATAGACAAACATGACAATCATAATTGCTCTTCTCCCAATACCTCTCCTACTTGTGACAAAGGTATTTTGGTGTTAGAAGATACACTCATTCAGAGTCATGAGAGTCTTATTTATCCCTCTTCTAATGCTTCTCCCATTTAAAAAGATATCATTGAACAAAAGGATCCAAACATTGGTAAGCATGAAAATCATAGTTATCCTTCTCTTGATGCCTCCCCTACTTGCGATGGAGTTATCTTACAAAATCTAGCCATGGAATGTGATCAACATCTTGTTTGCTCCTCTCCTAAAAAATCTCCTACTAGGTAGATATCATGGAGAAAGAGAATGATAGAATTGATATGTGTCTTTCAAACAATAGTAATGTCGCTTCATTAGATGAAGATGATGAGGTAATCTTAGAATCTCTGCTAAAATATGATCACAATAAGGATAAGTATTTTGAGGTTCTAAACATTAGATCTCCTTAAAGTCCTCTAATTCTTAGACCTCCTACAAGTCCTTTAATTATTGGACCTCCTAAGTCATCTCCTAAGCCACTTCTTACCCTCTACCCACCCTCACACCAAAACCAAGTTAAAAACAAACTTGTGCTTATCATAAGACCACCTCAACGCAATGTTTTGCAACAACCGAGTTATAATACTATTGATGCCAAAAATTAACAAGGTAACAATATCTTATGGGAAACTTAGTTTATGGGGGACCTTTTGCGCTAAATTGAGTGACCTCCAAATTTTTAAAGAAGTCGGCTTCTTCTATAATGGGGGTTTGCAAAGGGAAAAGGAAGCAGATATATAAAATAAAATCTAATCTAAGGCTATGCACCAAGACTTAATGATAGGCACGATAAATTATAGATCTAAGGGCTTGATTGGTATTTGTGATGTTCTAGAAAGGAAAAAACTAAAGATTAAAGTATAGATAATCCATTCATTGACATAAAATAACATTGCATACATTCCTACTGCCAAGAAGAGTCATAAGACATGATCTAGACCAGCAAACTTGCATTCAATTTATAAAATTTCTCAAATGAAATATCCAGACAATAGCAGCACAGTCTAAAGTTGATCAAATATCATAAAAGAACACAAAGGTCAAACGATTGGCACAATCTAAGAGTCTTTTGCAATAATAAAGGCATGTTTTGTTTTCTAAAATAAGTGTTCCTTTTCCAAAATCTAGACCCTTCCCTAAAAACAGAGAGAAGTATATATAGCTGAAAAGTCCCACCGCCTTGGAGAGCAGTAACAGAAAATATTTCATGATCTTCGACAATGATGCAGAATTGAGTATATCTCCAGGTCATTGCAACAAAAAATATTTGAAACCAAGCATCTGGTCATTCTAGGCTCAGGTGCATCCTCTGCAAATGATGGCGGTAGTCCCGGAAGGTCAAGCAAGCAAGTGTCATCACCCCGTAAAGTAATTATGACATGCAACGGCCTGTTGCAGCATTTGGTTCACTTTATCCACCTCCCACATACAAAACCCGTTGAAGAGACACGTGGCGGCATAACGTAGCCTGTGTGAATGTTTATCTCTCGCTGTTGAAAACTTGCACTAAGGTGACACGTGGCGCGTGGGCAGAGCTTTACTCAAAAGTGAAGGGAAGCAATCATCGATTGTGTATAGCAATGACACGTGGAGCATAGCAGGGATTCCTGAAATGTGAAGGAAAGGAAACCTTCGGGGAGCGCAGAGTAGACACGTGGAGGGGGCAGCAAAGTTTTGACAAAAAGGTTGAGTAGCTTATTTGTGATGCGCGGGCCGATACTTAGAGCAAAAATATACCCGAAGGGAGCTTGTTGAATATTTATTCACAACTTTTGGTGGCTACCAGGGGCGTTTCGCTTGAGGAATGGAGAACCCAAAATTTCTCTAGTTTCACAGACCAAGTAACAGTGTCTTATGGGAAACTCACTTTATGGGGGACCTTTTTTGCTAAACTGAGTGACCTCCAGATTTGTAAAGAAGTTGGCTTCTTCTATAATGGGGGTTTGAAAAGGGAAAAGGAAGCAAATATATAAAATAAAATCTAATCTAAGGCAATGCACCAAGACTTAATGATAGGCACGATAAATCATAGATCTAAGGGCCCGATTGGTATTTGTAATGTTCCAGAAAGGAAGAAACTGAAGATTAAAGTATAGATAATCCATTCATTGACATAAAATAACATTGCATACATTCCTACTGCCAAGAAGAGTCATAAGACATGATCTAGACCAGCAAACTTGCATTCAATTTATAGAAGTTCTCAAATGAAATATCCAGACAATAGCAACACAGTCTAAAGTTAATCAAATATCATAAAAGAACATAAAGGTCAAACAATTGGAACATTCTGAGAATCTTTTGCAATAATAAAGGCCTGGTGTCTTTTCTAAAATCAGTGTTCCTTTTCCAAAATCGGGACCCTTCCCTGAAAACAAAGAGAAGTATATATAGTTGAAAAGTCCCACCGCCTTAGAGAGCAGTAACAAAAAATATTTCACGATCTTCGACAATGATGCAAAATATCTCCAGGTTGTTGCAATAGAAAAGATTTGAAACCAAGCATCTGGTCATTCTAGGCTCAAGTGCATCCTCTAAAAATGATGGCAGTGGTCCCGACAAGGTCAAGTAAGCAAGTGCCATCACCCCGTAAAGTAATTATGACATGCAGCGGCCAGTCGCAGCATTTGGTTCGCTTTATCCACCACCCAAATACAAAACTCGTCGAAGAGACACATGGCAACATAGTGCAACCTGTGTGAATCTTTATCTTTCGCCATTGAAAACTTGCACCAAGGTGACACGTGGCGTGTGGGTGGAGCTTTACTCAATAGTGAAGGGAAGCGATCATCAATTGTGCACAGTGATGACATGTGGAAGCATAGCGGGGATTCCCAAAATGTGAAGGAAAGAAAACCCACGGGGAGCGCAGAGCAGACACGTGGAGGGGGCAACAGAGTTTTTACAAAAAGGCCAAGTAGCTTATTTGCGATGCGCGTGCTGATACTTAGAGAAAAAATATACCTGAAGGGAGCTTGTTGAATATTTATTCATAGCTTTTGGCGACTACCAAAGGCATTTTGCTTGAGGAACGGAGAACCCAAAAAAAATTTGGTTTATAGACCAGAGCGCCATTCACCAAGTGACAGAGTCAGAGCTTGGAAAGAGTCGCCTATAGTGGCGACCAATTGTCCTCAGATGGCTTGACTATGTTGCGCAAATTCTCTTGTGCTCCAGCCAGGTCAAGCTCTTGCTTATAAGGCGGTGCCTCAGGAAATCCAACCCCTACTTCGCAATGAAATAATAGTTGTGCAAGCGGATAAATAACCCCCTCAATGTCAGTTGCAATGGGAGGATGGCTAAAATTTTGGAAAGCACCCGGGTCATTTTCCTTCTCCTCTAATCTTTATGTAATCTGCTCGGTTGTAGCAATAGAGCCATCTTCAAGGAATAGGGATGGCAGACCCATCTCACTTAATCTAGAGAAATTCTCCCGCATGTCATCCATTGTCTTGTTCAGAGTAGTTGCGGCCACTTTAGTGCACTGGTAGGCAAAATGGAAATGGATAAACTTGTTTACAATTTGGATGGCATCATTTCGATCTTCAATTCCTACT
>VDFB02121385.1:0-48286 GCA_007258455.2 Sequoia sempervirens
ATGGGACAAATATGGACAAAATGTGAGCAGAAGATTATGAAAAAAAACCCTTGTGCTTGTGATGAGGACTCATATGGAAACTTAGGGGTATGAAAACATGTGAAAATATTCAAAAATTTATAGTTCCAACATGAACTACAACAAGAAAGTTCATGCTCGCCAGTTTAATGTTGGTGATCTAGTCCTTAAGGAGAATCAACGTACTCAACAAGATCGAGACAAAAAAGGAAAGTTTGAGGCAAATTGGTTGGGTCTTTATGTTGTCACAGCTAAATACGGTTCTAGAGCATATAGGCTTGCTACACCTAAAGGGGAGACCCTCGAGGAGCCTATCAACATCATGCACCTAAAGAAGTTTTATACCTAAGTCAATTGGGTTATCTCATCCTGAAAAATACTAAAAAAAGTAAAAAATCATCAAAAATACAAAAAAAAAACAAAAATGTCAAAAAATCCAAAAAACAGTAAAGAGAAATAATCTGTCCTATGGTGAAAACCACCCCTAGTGCTACCTGGGATAAGTAAGTTGGTGAATCCTGGCAACAAGAACCATTCTTAGAGGGCTTAATCATTATATACCTTGCATCCTAGTTAGTTTATGCTTCCATCCATCTTATCCTCACATCCTATACCAACATCCTATCAATCCAGTCCTTTCGTCCATGCCCCATAATCCACTACTTGGTATGTTTTGGTTGAGCATTGGATGATTTTTATTAGCTATCTACAATTCTAAGCTTTTGTCATATGTTCACATCCTCTCTTGGTTTCCTACCGTCACTTAGCATCTTTCATCGTGTTGGCCCTCATTAGGTCTCATCATGTCATGTCATTAATAATGAATTCGATTGCATACACCTTAATTTGAACCGAACGGACGAGCTCATAGGGATAATACACTCTACCCAAGGATATCCTTATTAGTTTCCATTATCTGAAATAGTACTATTTGTAGATTGATTTGGATCTGCCCCTGGGGATTTTGTTTGTCCCATCATATCAGTCCCCTTTCTTCCATCTGTCCGGTTTCATCTTTTGTTGTTGCTCTTTTTGCTGAACTACGTTGTCCCTATGCTTTCACGTAGGCAAGGCCAATCATTTAATCCACCCCCAAGGCTCTTGTCCATCTAGTCTTGGTCCTCCACTGTGATCTCCATTGTGGTATCCATTGTCCTCTTTCTTCTTTTATCCATGGTATTGTATCAAACTACAAGGGATCTATGCTTTCACATAAGCAAGGCTAATCTTTGATCAGCCCCTAAGCCCCTAGGTCTTTAGGGTGTGTTAGTCTTGTTTCTTGTGCCTTGTGTCGTGTTGTCAAGTATGTCCCTATCTAGTTGGTTCTTAACAAATAGGATCCACTAGTATCATGAGGTTCAATCAATTTTGAGTATCCTGAGTCATGTTGATCACTTAGTTTAGTCTCCATCTTTGGTCTTAACAAGATGCATCCTTCCTACATCAAACCACATCAATCCCCTCCACCTTTTGATCCTATGGCAAAGGACGTTTCAAATTGATTGTTTTATTGTGATGATTTTGGCATTTTGTTTATCATTTGAGCTTCCTATCATACTTCGTCACTCAGTCACCATGATCCATCATACCATGGTGCGCTTTGACTGGCAAACATAGGGGCATATCTTGATCTTTTTTTTGTTTTTGTCTTCTTGGTTGTCTTGTGTTGCACTGGGGCATCGTTTTGTGCTTGTGGTTATCCCAATGCCTAGCCCAACCAAAGTCATTGTGACTTTGGGGTGTTGGGATAGCCTCCTTGTCTGTTGTGTTTGTTCTATGCATTAGACACTAATCTACCTTGATTCCTCATACCCTGGTGTATCGTGTCTTGTGCTATAGCAAAAATCAGTGCTCCAAAAATTAGAAAAATAGCATTAGGACTACATTTCATTTATCATCTCATTGCATTACATTTCCCCCCATCCAGCCTTTCCCCTAGCCTATGATTGGTGATTTCAGTTGTGCAAACACTCCTATTTCACTTTCTTTTTCTTCTCATGGTTCCTATGGATTTGAAAAGTGCAGCATCACACCCATCATCTCTCATTTTGATATGATTATAGGGAAAGCACTTGGCAGGCTACTACCCTCATGTCAACCACATAAGCTAAAGCAAGCATGATACACAAATAAAGGAGGCCTATTAATGGATTCCATTACTATGCAAGCCCTTATTTACACTCATGCCATGCTAATTTAATTCAGCTATTAATGTTTGTAAGGAATTTAATCCCACCCATCATTCACATAGGTTGCATTCATTATTACGTCAATAGTACAAAAGCCATCTCTACTATCAAATCCCTAGTCTATGACATGTAAAATGATCAAAGAAAATGAGACTGATACAGAACTATAAGGAAACATATGCCTACCATAGAAACAACTGAATCCAATTGTTCAAAAATCTTGATCGATGTCATATTAAACGTAGAGAGTACAATTTCATCGCAAATGGCATTAATGCCATCTCATCTTGCATCTTGCATTTATCATTATCATTTTCATTTTATGTTGTTTAGATTAATATTAATTGGTTATTCTAAGCATCTTAGGTTAATTCTATTATCATTTCATTACATTATCATTTTAGGTTGTTTAGAGTTCTTATTCTAAACATATTAGTACATACATTGCATTATATGACATCCATTTCATTCATCCATAACATCAGTACATATGCATACATCACATCATTCATTCATTGCATCCAATTGTATTTATATAACATACATAAAATCTTAATAATATGCTTGGAAAAATTCCCCACTAGAATTAAAAGAAAATTGATTATACAGTGTATAACAAATATCCATCACATTTGTTGAATCGATCACAAGGATTTCTAAACATATCTATTACATGCATAAGCTTTATTTCTCCACGCATACATTTCCACCTACATCACAAAGCATTAGTCCTATGATCATAGCATATAACATCATAGATCATCCATCACATCCTACATCACAAAGCATTAGTCCCATGACCATAGCATATAACATCATAAATCATCCATCACATCCTGCATCACAAACATGTTAGGCATAATGCATTTAATCCATGTCATCCACATAGGAATAAACATAAATCATCATAATCACATACATGTACATGTACATGTACATTTCATAATCATCATAATCCATAATACATCACATACATACATCATGATCACAACTAAACATCCATCACATAATAACACATAGTGTCAATAAGGGCTATCACATATCATGTGAATGTCAAAACATCATGTCCATAATAAACCATAATAAAGTCCATCAAAAAGTCCATAATAAGTCCTTCATTAAAAGCATAAATACATGTCCATCATCTCTCTCCATAATCATCAAATAAAATATAGGTACAGAGCTGTGATCAAATGCAGAGACCGCATCAATGAATAAAATTATCCATCTCAAATCTGTGCTATAGAATCTGTAGCCCCTGTCCCTTTCCACTTCCTATCCACTCTGCACTTGTCAAAAAATTGGGATCATGAATAAAATTATCCATCTCAAATATATGCTATAGAATCTGTATCCCCTGTCCCTTTCCACTTCCTATCCACTCTGCACCTTGTGTTGGCTCCATTTGATCTATGAGGGGAGTCAGGAACTAGTCCTCTATGTAGGGGAGTCTCACGGTAACTATTGTACCCAGGTGTATGTGTCCCTCCGGATTGTGATGATGTTGGGATCTATGGTACTGCTCATACATATGGAGGTATGTGGCATGTGAGATCTAGAATCTCTCTAAAGTAATCCCACATGTAATAGTTGGACTCTCTCATATACTCATCCATCTCTGCTACATGTGCCCTCACTATGTCCCACTCTACCGTGTACCTGTCTCATAATCCAACCAAGTACCTCCTCTCCTAATCCTATGCATCCTATGACATCCTCAACTAGTCTATCTATCCCTACATCCATGACATCTCTTGTGTCGCTGCATCCATCTCACCTTGCATGGCCTGTACCTATGCCTATGTTGACTCGGCTCTCTCTAGCATCACCCCTACATCCCCCACTGTCACCTCTGCACACTCTGCTCTATATTTGATCTCATCTCTCTCCCTCCTCATATCCTCTAACCCCCTTCGCATCTCTACCAGTTGGCTCATCAAGTCCTCTCTCTCTCTCTCTCTACATTAGGCACCTACTTGGGTACCGGATCTGCCACATCTCCATAATCCCTTTGTCCCTCTACCTACAATTTGGCTACCTCACCCTGTAATCTATCTTGGTCTGCCTCCAACCCCCTGAGCCTATCCTTATGCAATCCTAATTCTCTCTAGAGCTCCTATCAGTAGTATCGCCAAATCCTCGAGTGGTGGAGGTACATATGATACCATCACCAATTGATGTACCTTTGTGGCATCCTCCTTTATCCCCTCCCCCTGCCTCTTGCCCGCTGGTCTCCTCTCACCCCCTCCACCTTAGCCTCTGTCTCCTCCCCTCCTTTTTCAGCCACCTCTCCTCCTAAATCTTCTTTGTTCATCCAATATCCTCTCATCCTTTGAGCCATATCCTAGTGCCCCTACAATTGGGTGCACTATCATCATCCACCCTAGCCTATGCTATGTCCACCATGTAGAGTACCACACCATCATCCCTGCATCTACCACCCCTCCTCTCCCTAGATATGGCACTAGTTGTAAGTCCTCCCACATCTTCCTCGTGAAGTTTGCTATGATCTAATCACCCCATAGGCACTTCTAGGTAATCCATTGAAATCTCTGAGGCCCTACAGGGGTATGCTGCTGCACACCAAACTGCCTTGTGAGCCTGTCTGGTCTGTGAAGCTCAACAATGTGCGGGTCTCGGCTGATCAAGTAGCACACCATGAAGAAGTAGCCCATATTCCTCCTCTAATCCTCTCTCCATCCCAAAAATCAACATCTATGGTAGGGTCTCCATATAATCTAGTCCACCCTTGGGTCACCCAATCTCCTCCTCCATCCCTCCAAATCACTGACATCTAAGCAATGGATTCTCTAGCTATACTTTTTATCGTACCAGTATGATACTAGTAGTGTCTCATCCTATGTCCTTGCTATCAAAATCCCCAGCCTCGCAATGCTAATGTGCTCCCAGGACCACACCTAGAGTAGTGTCACATGTGTGATACTAAGGGCCCTCTTGTAGCAAACTACATGCATGTCTTGATACAACTAGGCTAACATGCATGCTCCCCATGCAAACTCTCCCTCTCATTGCCCCACGATATGCCTAACAACCTCAATGACCTTGAGGCTAAAAAAATGTTTGCTCATGTCTAGTAGTAGAATCCCACTGATACAGACTGTAGAGGTATAATGGCAAGGAAGGCATATCTAATCCCAGAAACGCATCCAAATCCAACTCCTTCCCCTAGATGGGAAGGTCAACTCATCTAAAAATTTCCTGTAGACTCCTATCTAGATCCCATCCCTCGCTCTGTTTCTAGGTAACCAAGTGCCCTCTGATGGGTAGCTACAATATCCTCCACGCGTCCTCTAAAGTGACTATCATCTCCCCTTTTGGGAGATGGAAGGTCAATGTCTCTAAGCTCCACCTCTCCATCAATGATGTCAGTAGCGCCTGGTGTGCTCTAATGTTTGGATATCCCAACATGTGTAGTAGCCCTTCCTATGCCAACACTACATGATCATGGCCATTCATTGCCGTGATCGTCACCTCCAAAACTACTGAATGTCTCTCACGGGTCCTTAGTGTCTCAAAGTTCTACATCCACATAGAAAATTTTATCAATCTTGCATAGTTCATTTTCTTTTTTTCTTCATTTTTTCCCACTATCCTAGGTTTTTAGTGAATTCGCTCCTATGTAGGACAAGTTCACCCTTGTTCCAAGCTTCTTGCAAATTCACCTCTTTTATCAGCGAATTCACTCATTTTTCTCCCATTCATGAATTTGCCTGTTTATTTGGTGAGTTCACCTCTTTTTCCTCCTATCTGCAAATTCTCCTATTTACTTGGTGAATTCACCCCTTTCTCTCTTGTAATGAATCTGCCGATTTACTTGGAGAATTCACCCCTTTCTCTCTTGTCTGTGAATTCAGCTATTTGTTTATCGGATTCGCCTTTTTTTCCTCATGTCTATGAATTCCCCTCTTTGCTTGGAAATTTTTCCTCTTTTCCTACCCTCATGCGAATTGGCCTGTTATCATGGAAAATTCTTGTTTTCCCTTCTAGGGGTAATTTTTCAATTGTCCCTATGTCTTTTTCCTTCCTGACAGGAAATTTTGTTTCCCTTTTGGGTGAAATTGAATTCACCCTTTCCTATCTAGGGAGATTTCAACATCACATGTTCTCTCTCACCCTTGCCTCTACGTCGAGCATAAACACCTTTTCTTGGGGAGAGGTGATTTCACAATCGCCCCTCCTAGTGTGTTTGCACCTACAACACGCGTGTTTTCCCCTACAACATGTGTGTTCACCCTTTTCTTGCATCATCCTCTCAGATGGGAAAATTTGCTAAGAAGATGGGAGGATATGCACTTCTGCCACGAGTATGTGCCCTAGGTCTACACAAAATCCCCAAATTAAAATGCAAAAAATTCAAATCAAAATACACCAAAGGGTTTTGAATCATACCTAGCATGGCGCTACTCAGCAATAGTAGAACTGGCACACCTCCTTGCATCGATGGATGAGCTCATCATCCACAAATTCCTCATCCTCGCTCGACCTATCAACCATCCTCGTCACTTTGTCTCTTTCTCTCTCTTGCTGAGTCAACTACCAAGTGTGCAAATGGAAAATAGTAATTTTCAAATTTACAATTTGTAATTTCTAAATTTTGCACCTATTTAGCCTTTTAAATTTTGGGTAATTTTTACCTTTATTTAACCTCTTATTAATTCATTTCACCCATTTTATTTTGTGCGCTACCATTCACACCCTGTTTGTCCGTTTTCCTCTATTCAAAATCCATTCTTCATAGTTTTTCACACTTTATCATGTGGTACCTTCCATTTCTCTATATCGAGAAGTCACCTGGGCCCCTTTTTCTTCCCCATCCTCCCTCTCAAGGGGTCATACCTTGTTATTTCTCTCCATTCCTCCATCCTATCTACTTCCCTACAACACTGGGGCATTTTCCTTCATCTCTTTATGATTAGATAGCCTACACAACTTCTCCCACGTTGGGGCATTGTCTGACAATCCTTGCTCCTTGAGTCATCAGTATTTTATCTTTCTTCCAAACACTGTTACTCTAATAGTATTTCAAAGAGGAGCAAAATGTAGACACCTAAATTTGACCACTCCCATATGGTGAAATTTACCCCTATTATTCCTCTATCTCGCATCCCTCATCTACATTAATTAAATAGTTTATTATTTAATTAGTATTCCCCTTCTTCTAATGTCCATAAGGTATTTAATTAAATAATTAAATACTTTATCCTTGATCCCCTTTCCTCTCTAAATTAAATAAATACTCTAATTTATTTAATTTAGTAATTTCCCTTTATGAATTTAAATCAATTTTTAATTTCATCATTTTCTCTCTCCTTGTCCCATCCTCCATAATTCTTCTCTAATCTAGATTAATCTAATTAATTTTTAATTAGGATGTGCACACCCCTAATCATGATAAGGGTCACATCCTCCATAATTCCCCATTTGTGCGTAATTCTTCATTATCCTACTTAATCTCATGTTTGCACAACTCTAATCACCTTATTAGGTCAACCTAATCCTTATGCCATTTATGGCATATGCCCAAAGTCAACTTCATTTATTGCTTTCTCCTTTTGGAGAAGGAAAGGCAACCCATTCCCCATGTGCATTTTTAATTTATTTCCCCTAGACTTTTCAAGGAATTTTTAATTCCTTCCCTTTTTCCCATGTGGATATTTGAGGAATTTTTAATTCCTCACATATCCCATCACCCACATAGGGACAAGGACCTTTTATGAGGAGATGTCCAAATCCCTAGGTACTATGTAGTACCTCCACCTCACCTTCCTTTGACATCTCACACACCACATTTCAAGATGTGAGGGCTTGTGATTTCTCAACTCACCCCAACCCTTCATCTTGTCCACTGTGGCTTCATCTTGATCCTCCATTTTTTAGAAGTAATTCCCCTAAAAATGGAGGATTTTTCACTCATTTGTAATCATTCACGTTTTTCAATCCAACACATTAGCATTCAAGCCATCTAGCAGTCACACACTTAGCAACTTTTCTTGCATCCAATATCCACCATTGTTGCATCTTTGAGCTCATACTTTGCATCCATCCAAATACCCACTTGCATCATTGAATTCTCCATCTCATCCTCATCGTTTTGAATTAGGTATTATACTATCTTGCTAAGAAGGAGCACATAAAATTTCATCAAAGGGCCAACAAAAGGAGACAACTCAAGGAAGGTAAAAAATGGTATTTCTTGTGCATTTTGTTTGGGTTATGTTGGAACTATTAAAATTTGATGATTTCTGCATATCTTTCATACCCCCTGAGTCTCCATATGAGTCCTTCCTTAGGCATATTTTCTTCATTACATGACATGTTTACTCATTTTTTGGCTCATATTTGTCCCATAAATCATCTATGTCTGCATTTTCCACACTTTGGTCCATATCGGCATGAGTCTGTTTGGGTCTCCCTGACCCATTGTATATTTCTGCTAATATTTATCTATTGCAGGTCTGTCGGCAAGACCTTTGTATTGTCACAACGACTGGGTTTCACCTACAGGCTATTGGCTTAACATTCATGTTGTTTTGGCGACCGTGGAGACATCTATCGGCATGAGTTTTTGGTTGTCGGGGTAGTGTCTTACCGAATTCAATATGTCTCCCCGACTAAGTATATGGAGATTCATCGGCAAAGCTTGGAGTTATTGGCATTATGTCTTGGTGAGACCTTGTCTTACCAACCGGCAATAAAATGTGCTTTTCAGTGAAGGATTTCTTATGTCTCGACGATTGGGAAATAAAATTATGGGAGACTTTCGGTATAACAAAATACTATCTGTATGAGGTCTCCCTAATATCAATAGGTCACAGCGAAGCAAATAAGGCTAATGGTGCATCGGTGAGAAATCTAATATGTCACGGCGATACACAAAGTGAATAGGGGGCTTTTAGTATGACTAAGTGAACTCTTTGGGACCTCTCCCCGATTTTGATTTGTCTCGGTGAAAGCAATTGAAGGATACGTTTCGGCGTGAGTGTGCTTATGTCATGGTGACATACACGATAAATGAAGAGTTTCGGTGAAACTTAAGCAATCTACATAGGGTCTCCCCGATATCTAAAAGCTATAGCGAAGCCGGTGAAATGAAAAGTGCAGCGCGGTGAGATATAAAGCTATTGATATAGGGTCTCGGCGAGTGACCTTTGGTCTCACTGACCTTACACATGGAATTTATTTAAATAGGCCTTTCAGTGAGACTAAGGTGACTTCGGAGTAGGTCTTGGAGAATGCAAGTGAGTCTCATCGATAATATACATATGAACTTTATCGGCATAAGAATTGTGGTGTCTTGCCGAGTCATATATGGGGATTTCGCTTCAGCCAAACATCGGGAGCTTTGATGAAAAGTCACAGTGAGGTGAACATGTCTCACCGATGGGGCACAAAAGGGTTTCTGTCAAATGACTATTGGTGAGAAAATCTGAATGTCTTGGCGAAGATGAATATAACAAAAGATGTTGCTCGGTGTGACTTATTTGATTTCGTTGTGTGGTCTTGGCAAGGTGCCTGGGGTCTCTCTGAATGGAAAGCAGAGCTAACTTTGTTGACATGAAAATTGGATTGTCACAGCGACATATGAGTTAGATAGGAGGCTCTCGGTGAAACATTAAGTAATCTATATAGGGTCTCTCTGATACCTAGATGTCACAGCGATAGTGAATCAAACAAAAATGCATCTCAATAAGATATTTCTTTTGTCTTAGCGACTTGGAGATGGCATTCGGGGTGACTTCCGGTATAATGAACCATTATCTGCATGATGTTTCCCCAACTACATGAAGTCACAGCGAAACATAAAAGAACATGAAGATTCTTCGTGACTTCGGTGTAACAAACAAGATGTTGTAGCGATATACAGGAGGCGAAAACATATATCGGTAAGACATAAGATGATCTAACTAACATCTCACCAACTCAGATGAAGTCACAACAAAAGTGAATAAGACAAAAAGATTGACTAACGAGTGAATTTCCTTCAACATAGTTGTTGCATTGTCTTGCCAACTATTTCACTGATGAATAACATAAATTCAAATACTGTGGCCAACATGTAAAATGCTTGAGAACAGTTGCAGGCCGACATGTTTAAAGCCCAAATTCAATGGTAGGCTGACATAAGATCTCAATATGATATGTTTTTCTCATACTGGTGTATAAATTGGCATATTGTAATTGTAAAAGACCACCAGTTATTAGATATTCGATACACTGCAGGTAGATATAGTAGAATAAAAATTATCAGATCAGAGACTATTGTTGCATTATTTTAGAATGGAGGTATTTATGAAAATCAGTTGATGTTGTTGCATTTCTCTAGTGTCAATTGTCTGTTGGATTGAATGAAAATACTGCTAAGTTGTCTCCAAGATTGATGTTGTGTGGTTGTTTAAATTGACATAACAAGTTTATGTTCAATTTATCAATACACATTTGTTGTATCTGTGTGCTTAATCAATTGGTTCTTTCAAGCAAAGATTAAATCCTTTTTGTTGATCACAATAATCAGAGAGATTCATGCGGATTATTAAAGTAGAGCTTAGTAGTTACAGTCTTGCATGTTTATATAAGTTGTAAACATAATATATGCCAGATAATTTGAGTTTTCTCAGAGAAGTGTTGCTCATCTTGATCTCATTTGACTCTGCATACCCAACAAGGCACTAGTCTCTGCACTTCATCATTTGGATTCATTCAGTTTCTTTACATCTGTTAGTTAAGCATTCATTTTAGGATTTACATTTGAATATTGTTACTGTTTTCAAGTTTGATTTCATTTCTTCACCTCCAATTGCCATTGTGAAAAAATTGCTTTAAGAAGATAATCACAAGTCTGCACCATTCAGAGAGGTACACCCACCCAGGTTTAGTAGCACCTAAAGAGTAGAAGGTTGAACTCTTTTGACATTGTCTGTTACCCTGAAGCGTATCAAGAGATTGGCAGCCTCTTAAGGCATCTTTCCTGCATTTTTGAGAGCTAACAAATTGGCGACTCCACTGGGGAATACATTCAGAATCAAAACCTTAATCATAGAGTCAAAAAATTTATACAGAATCCGCTGGGAATAAGAAACATCAAGTATTTTCTCACTTTTGACAAAAGTGAGTGGCGACTCTGACAGAAATCTTGCAGCTGTTCAAACATGAATGGAAGAAGATCTCAATACAGGGAAGGTCATACTGGAGCTCCTGCTGGTAGTAGCAAATGGACACACAAAGATGACAAGGTTGATAAGGGAAAAGTAATAAGTGAAGACATGTGTATGATAGATAAAGATAAAACACCAAGAGCACATTTTGAAACATATGATCGTTATGATACATGGAGAGACAATTCAAGTGCAGAACTTTGTACCCCTGAAGAGAAACTAAATCCATTTTATAATCCTCAAAATCAACCCGAGTTTGATGCCAGACTTGAAGCAAGAGGACTCAGATACCGACAAGAATGTGAACAAAGAATGGAAGGAAACCAAAATGTGTTTGCTAATCATGAACTTCCTGATGAAGTGAGAGCACAGTTTGAACTATAGAGGAAGGAGATAAAGGAATTGAGGGCTGAACTACAGAAAGCCAAAATTACTGCTCGGACTGCTGACTGCCCTCCAAAGTATGTACCACCTCATAAGCAAGGTAATCATGGTGCAGGGCCATCTGATCCACCTGTATCTCCTCACCATCGAACAGGGAATCACCATAAGTAGCCAAATCATCCACCTCCTAGTCAGCATCACATCCCTCAGTATAATGTACAATACAATAATCCTATGCATGAATATCAGTACCCACCTATTCCTCCCCCTCACCGTACACAACAATGATCAGGCAGTTTGATTTGGCAGGATTCCATCTATTCCCTTACCCTATGGATAGCAATTGGAGAGGTCTAGTACCTAAGTTTGTAGGGAGTAATGCAATTATTGTTGAAGAACATTTAAGGAATTTCAATGTGTTCATCCAAGACATAGGTATGCCATATGAAGATTTACACATGAGGTTGTTTATGATGTCACTTATTGAAGATGCTAGGGATTGGTTTGATAGTTTGCCAACATTCTCAGTTAATTCTCTTCAAGTATTCCAAGATCGATTCTTAGAGGAATATGGGAATCTAAATGCACTGGATGTAGCTCTTCATGAATTTATGTGAATTTAGAAAAACTAAAATGATTCAATTTATGATTTCAACCAAAGATTCAATAAGTTGCAGACTAAGGTACCTCCTGGATCAAGACTGCCAGATTATGTAGCTATAAGTGTCTATTTAAATGCATTTGATCCTAAAATAGGGTGTGAACTAAGGAATAGATTTCCAAGAGATTTGGCTAAAGCACAGAAGATAGCACTAACAATTGAAAACAACAGGAAGGCTGTTGGGATAGTCAGTAAAAGAGAAAACCCTAGGGCTTCTCAGCAAAGTAATAATTATCAGTACAGATAGGAAAAATACGTACAGAAATGAGAATAGAAATGAGAGGCCGAGGTTGCATGATATGCCTTATAATATAGACTGGAAGGATGGAAAACTTATAATAGATAAGCCAAGAAACAAAGAGACTCCTGATCCATTGAGAAAAAAGGGAACTTATATGGTGAGTAATAATTACTTTTGTGAAGTTTGTGATCAACATATAAGTAATAATTACTTATATGGTGAGTAATAATTACTTTTGTGAACTTATCCAGATTATTGTGTTGTAGCCCGAAGGATGCAAAAAGAGGGAATGTTAACATAAAACAATGGAGAGGATCACATGGTGTATTTGACTTCAAATATTTTTCACCACGTTTAGGATAGGTACTTATCTTCAGAGGATGAAGGCTATGAGTATGATGTTTCTAATCAGAAGTATAATGTCCATATGGCTAAACAACAAGTCTTTTATGATTCTGATGAAGATTATACTGAGCCATATTCTGTTGAGGCACCTGCTCAATGCAATGTGAGGAGACTTACTGAAGATGAATTAGAGAGAATACCTGTTGCTGCAGTTGAGGAAGCAAGAAGTAAATACTGGTTGAGAAACATAAAGGTAAATGATGTAGAAGGCGTTCCTGGGGGAAATTTTATAAAAGATTAGAAGGAAACACAAGGAACTGTGAAGAAATCAAAAAGCAAGCAGCATGATAAAATTGAAGAGAAATCTGTCCAAAAAGAAAAAGTGAAGGAATTACACAAAGAGATGCAAAAGCTTGATCAACCTAGTAAAAGAGAGAAGGAAGAAAGCAAAGGAGAAGTGCCAGAACAAAAGAAAGTTGTTAAGGCGGAGGGCTCTTCTTTTGACTTCACTCAAGCGTTATCCCAGGTAAAAATGTATGTTCCCCTACTTGAAATGATGAAGATTAAAGAATATAGGGATATTGTTGTTCAATTGATAAAAAGTGGAAATGAAAAATGTATGAATTATGAAAGCAAAGTAGTTGTTAAAGCAGTCAGTAGGCAGGAGAAAATAAATAACTCTAAGGTCTGTTTGAGTGATATACTATCAACCCCCCCTCAAGTTGATCCTTTTTTTACTATGTTGCTTATCAATAATAAACTATTGAGGAATTGCATAATAGACTCTGGTGCTGCTATAAATATTAAGCCAGTAGGAGTTATGAAGCAGCTTGGCATGTGGGTTGATACTATTGGAGGCAAGTGTTATGCAATGGATAACAGACCTATTCCTGTGGTTGGTATTATGAAAGATGTTGAAGTCAAACTGGCTACTTATCCACAGGTGGCTTATAATATAGACATAACAATGATAGATACTCCTCCTCAATTTGGGATGCTCTAATCAAGGCAATGGACAACAACTGTTGGTGGAAATGTTCAGTTTGATCTGTCCTATGCTACAATTCCAGTGAATGGTCAAGAGGTCAAGTTGTATAAGGAGCCAAGAATGAATCAGCTTGTTGACTATGTGCCACAAAATTAGATCAATTGTTTTTGTGATGTTGATCTTGAGAATTTTAAAATTAAACCAGCTCAGCTAGAATTAACCAATAGTGATCCAATTGAAAAACATGCTGCATAGAATTGCGATGGCATATGGAATATGTATTTTGATGGAGCCTGCAGCTAGGAAGGAAATGGAGCTGGGATTGTATTTGTTTTTCTTAAAGGTATTACTTTTAAATATTCATTTATTTTAGCATTTGAATGTACAAACAACGTGGTAGAGTATGAAGCTTTATTGACATGCTTGAACATAGCCGTGAAACATAAAATCAAGTTGTTGGCTGCTTTGGGCAATTCTAAGTTGGTTGTTTCACAAATCAAATAAGAAGTATGCAGCAAAGCAAAAAAGATTAAAACAATACATGAATGTTGTATGGGACACAATTGAATTATTTGATGCTTTTTCAATTGAGTGGATTGATAGGTCAAAGAACATAATGGCTGATTTTTTAGCAAATGTGGTGCTCAAAAGAGATGATATTACACTGGCTAGGATATCACAGATTGAGTTCAAAACAAGGCCTATTGTTCCTGATAACATTTGTAGTTGGCAAGTATTCAATGTTGATACTGAAGTTTTGAATTTTCTTCATTGTATATATCAATATGAAGCACAAGAAATTGATTTCAATGCTTTTGTTGAAGAAGTAGATGGGAAGCAAACAGTGTTTGGAAAAGAGATCTTGTAGCTCAAGACAAATAAGCTTCCTAAAGGCTTAGTGGCACTAGAAAGGATGTATGATGGAAATGATCGGTCCCTCATGAAGCAAACACCAGTCAGAAGGGAAGATGTTGAAGAAATTAACTTGGGGACTGAAGTAGCACCAAGAAAGGTGTACATAGGGAAAAAGACAAATCCTACAATTAGAAGAATGTTGATTGAGTTATTGAGAAAATACAAACACGTGTTTTCTTGGTCATATGAAGATTTGAAAGCATACAGGGAGGATTTATTTCAGCATGAAATACCATTGAAGCCAGATGCTAAACCTTTCAGAAAAAAAGAAAAGACCCATAAATCCAACGCTGGAGCCTAAAATGCAAGAAGAATTGACAAAGCTCAGAGATGGAGGAATTATCAAACCAATCAGGCACTCAACGTGGGTTTCAAATTTGGTTCCTGTGAGAAAGAAGAATGGTGATATCAGATTGTGTGTGGACTTCAGAAATCTGAACATGGCATCTCTCAAAGATAATTATCCTCTACCCAATATGGAGGCTATATTGCATAAGGTTACAGGGTGTGAACTGTTGTCCATGATGGATGGGTTTT
Source organism: Sequoia sempervirens (assembly GCA_007258455.2). Lineage (NCBI taxonomy): Eukaryota > Viridiplantae > Streptophyta > Pinopsida > Cupressales > Cupressaceae > Sequoia > Sequoia sempervirens. The sequence continues at coordinate 15,452 of VDFB02121385.1, forward strand.
CAGGATACAACCAAGTTAAAGTCAAGGAATTTGAACAATATAAAACAACATTTACAACTCCTTGGGGAACATATGTATATATAAGAATGCCATTTGGTCTCACTAATGCTGGAGCGACTTTCCAAAGAGCTATGGATGTGGCATTTGCAAACATGATCAATGTTATCATGGTAGTGTACCAGGATGACCTCACTGCTTATTTGAAGAAGGTTGAAGATCATGTGCAACATCTTGAAAAGGTATTTTTTAAAGCTCTTGAATATGGTATTAGTTTAAATCCAAAGAAGTGTCATTTCCCAGTCACAGAGGGTAAGCTCTTAGGACATATTGTTTCAAAAGAGGGAATTAGCATAGATCCTGAGAGGGTTGAAGCTATTGATAAAATTCTTGTTCCCAAAACTGTCAAGGCTATACAGTCATTCTTTGGAAAAATTAATTTTGTTAGAAGATTTGTCTCTAATTTTGTTGAGATCATTAAGCCCATATCGAAAATGTTTAAGAAAGGACAAAAAATGGACTGGACTGCAGAAGCTTTAGATGCTTTTATATCTATCAAAAGGGCCATGAAGGAGGCTCTTGTACTTAAGTCTCCAGATTTTGCAAAGCCTTTTCAAATTTTCTCATTTGCTTCAATGCATACTATTGTTGCTATTTTGTTACAAAAGAATGATGATGGTCATGAGTAGCCTATTTCTTTCTTCAGTAAATCATTACAAGGGTCTGAATTGAAGTATGAAATAATGGAAAAATAGGTATTTGCATTGGTAAAGGCCACAAAAGCATTCAGACCATATCTTGTTGGAGCAAAGGTGATTGCTTATGTCCCTCATGCTGATGTCAAGGATATTCTGACATAATCTGAAGTTATAGGGAAAAGATGCAGATGGATCAACAAGATTCAAGAATTCGACATAGAAATACAAATCACTAAGCTAGTAAGAGGCCAAGGCTTGGCTAGGCTGATGGCAGAATCAAATATTGAAGCAAGTCAAGTCTGTAATGTAGAAGAAGGGACTGCAATTGCAAGCATTGAGAAAACTCCTTGGTATATTGATATCATGCATTATCTTAAATACATGAAGTGTCCAGATGGATTGTGTGACAGCCAGAAGAGAACTTTGAAGTTGTAGGCATCAAGGTATGTTTTTTATGGATGGAGATTTGTTTTGGAAGAACAAAGATGGTATACTGTTGTTATGTCTAGATGAGTCACAAGCCAAACATGTTTTAAAAGAAATGCATGAAGGATTTTGTGGAGGACATTATTCAACAAAGACAACTACACACAAAATTCTCAGGTTAGGTTATTATTGGCCAAAGGTTTTTAATGATTCTTTTACACATGTGAGAAAATGTGAGGCTTGCCAAAAGTTTTCTGGAAAATTGAAGTATTAGGGTGCTTTTCCACTTCAACCCTTGCAGGCTAATGCTCCTTTTTATCAGTGGGGAATTGATTTCATTGGAGAGATACAGGAAAAGTCAAGTGGAGGACACAAGTGGATACTAGCTGCCACTGATTATTTTACTAAGTGGGTAGAGGCAATCCAAACTAAATAGGATACAAGTAAGGTAGTGACTAGTTTCCTGATGGAAAACATTATCACCAAATTTGGTACACCATTGAGGTTAATCACAGATAATGGGATGTGTTTCAGATGAGATGAATTCAAAGGCTTCTGTGATACATATGGCATTACTATTTCTTATGCAGCTCCTTCACATCCACAAGCCAATGGACAAGCAAAGTCTACTAATAAGAGTCTTTTGAAGATTATAAGGAGGATGCTAGGACAAAATAAGAAGGCTTCAGATTCAAAATTGAAACTGGTTGTGTGGGCTGATAGGATCACTGTGAAAAAGGCAATTGGAAAATCCCCATTTGAATTGGTGTATGCAGCACAAGCCAGGATGCTTTTGCAGAATTTGTTGCCAGTCTACAAGTTTATCCTTTAGGAAGATCTGGATGTCCCTAAACCTATGGAGGAAAGAATGGAGCAATAAGCTGAACTTGATGAAGTAAGGAGAGAGGCCCAAAGTCAAAACATGAAGTTATAGACACAGATGAAATATCTATTTGACAAGAAGGCAAAGGATAGAAAATTTGAAGAGAATGATTTAGTACTAATGTGGAATGAAAGATGTCAAGAAAAAGGAAAGCATGGTAAGTTTGAAGCCTTGTAGCTGGGACCTTTTGTTGTTGTTGGAAAGAAGGGTGAAGACTTATACTATCTACAAAACATGGCTGGTGAAGATTAGGAATTTCTTGTTCATGGGAAATTCTTGAAGCTTTTCTTCTCTTGAGCAACACAGAGGATTAAGGGTTGCCAGTGCATGGACAAATCTTGCTTATCCTCTTTAAAATTATTTTCCATGCATAGTAGTCTAGGATTTTATCCATCTCCATTTCACTTTCATTTTGCATTCATTTTCATTTTGCATTCATCTCCATTTTTCATTCATTTCCATTGCCATTCATTCCATTGTTGCTCAATGGTTCATCATTTTATGTCTGGTCTGCTCACCCAAAGATCTGGATCCTTGCAATGATCTTACTATCATTCATCCCCAGATGGAGCCACTGTTGGAACTATTAAAATTTGTTGATTTTTTCATATCTTTCATACCCCCTGAGTCTCCATATGAGTCCTTCCTTAGGTATATTTTCTTCATTTCATGATATGTTTACTCATTTTTTGGCTCATATTTGTCCCATAAATCATCTATGTCTACATTTTCCACACTTTGGTCCATATCAGCATGAGTCTATTTGGGTCTCCTCGAACCATTGCATATTTCTGCTAATATTTATCTGTTGTAGGTTTGTTGGCAAGACCTTTGTATTGTCACAATGACTGGGTTTCACTTGCGGGCTATCGACGTAACATTCATGTTATTTTGGAAACCGTGGAGACATCTATCGACATGATTTTTTGGTTGCTGGGGTAGTGTCTTACTGAATTCAATATGTCTCCCCGACTAAGTATATGGAGGTTCATCGGCAAAGCTTGGAGTTATTGGCATTATGTCTTGGCGAGACCTTGTCTTACAGACCGGCAATGAAATGTGCTTTTCGGTGAAAGATTTCTTATGTCTCGACAAATGGGAAATAACATTATGGGAGACTTTCAGTATAACGAAATACTATCTGTATGAGGTATCCCTCATATCAATAGGTCACAGCGAAGCAAATAAGACTAATGGTGCATCGATGAAAAAGCCAATATGTCACGGCGATACACAAAGTGAATAGGGGGCTTTCGGTATGACTAAGTTAATTCTTTGGGACCTCTCTCTGATTTTGATTTGTCTCAATGAAAGAAATTGAAGGATACGTTTCAGCGTGAGTGTGCTTATGTCACGGTGACATACACAATAAATGAAGAGTTTCGGTGAAACTTAAGCAATCTACATAGGGTCTCCTCGATATCTAAAAGCTATAGCAAAGCAGGTGAAATGAAAAGTGCAGCTCGGTGAGAGATGAAGCTATCGATATAGGGTCTTGGCGAGTGACCTTCAGTCTTGCCGACCTTACACATGGAATTTCTTTAAATAGGCCTTTCGTTGAGACTAAGGTGACTTCAGAGTAGGTCCTGGCGAATGCAAGTGAGTCTCACCAATAATATACATATGAGCTTTATCGGCATAATAATTGTAGTGTCTTGCCGAGTCATATATGGGGATTTCGCTTCGGCCAAACATGGGGAGCTTCGATGAAAAGTCACAGTGAGGTGAGCATGTCTCACCGATGGGGCACAAAAGGGTTTCTTTCAAATGACTTTCGGTGAGAAAAATTGAATGTCTTGGCGAAGATGAATATAAGAAAAGATGTTGCTCGGTGTGACATATTTGATTTCGCTGTGTGGTTTTGGCGAGGTGCCTGGGGTCTCACCGAATGGAAAGCAGAGCTAACTTTGTTGACATGAAAATTGGATTGTCACAGTGACATATGAGTTAGATGGGAGGCTCTCAGTGAAACATTAAGTAATCTATAGGGTCTCTCTGATACCTGGATGTCACAGTGATAGTGAATCAAACAAAAATGCATCTCGGTAAGATATTTCTTTGTCTCAGTGACTTGGAGATGGCATTTGGGGTCACTTCCGGTATAATGAACCGTTATCTACATGATGTTTCCCTAACTCCATGAGGTCACAGCGAAACATAAAAGAACATGAAGATTCTTCGTGACTTCGGTGTAACAAACAAGATGTTGTAGTGACATACAGGAGGCGAAAACGTATATCGGTAAGACATAAGTTGATCTAACTGACATCTCACCGACTCAAATGAAGTCACAACAAAAGAGAATAATACAAAAAGAGTGACTAATGAGTGAATTGCCTTCAGCATAGCTGTTGCATTGTCTTGCCGACTATTTCACTAATGAATAACAGAAATCCAAATACTGTGGCCGACATGTAAAATGCTTGAGAACTATAGCAGGCTGACATGTTTAGAGCCCGAATTCGATGGTAGGCCGACATAAGATCTCAATATGATATGTTTTTCTCATGCTGGTGTATAAATTGGCATATTGTAATTGTTAAAGACCACCAGTTATTAGATATTCGATACACTCCAAGTAAATACAGTAGAATAAAAATTATCAGATCAGAGACTATTGTTGCATGATTTCAGAATGGAGGTATTTATGAAAATTAGTTGATGTTGCTGCATTTCTCTAGTGTCAATTGTTTGTTGGATTGAATGAAAATACTGCTAAGTTTTCTCCAAGATTGATGCTTTCTGGTTGTTTAAATTGACATAACAAGTTTATGTTTAGTTTATCAATACACATTTGTTGTATTTGTGTGGTTAATCAATTGGTTCTTTCAAGCAAAGATTAAATCCTTTTTGTTGACCACAGTAATCATAGAGATTCATCTAGATTATTAAAGTAGAGCTTAGTAGTTACAGTCTTGCATGTTTATACAAGTTGTAAACATAATATATGCCAAATAATTTTAGTTTTCTCAAAGAAGTGTTGCTCATCTTGATCTCATTTGACTTCGCATACCCAACAAGGCACTAGTCTCTGCACTTCATCATTTGGATTCATTTAGTTTCTTTACATCTGTTAGTTAAGCATTCATTTTAGGATTTAGATCAGAATATTGTTACTATTTCAAGTTTGATTTCATTTGTTCACCTCCAATTGCCATTGTGAACAAAATGCTTTAAGAAGATAATCACAAGTTAAGTTTGTACCATTCAAAGAGGTACACCCACCCAGGTTTAGCGGCACCTAAAGAGTAGAAGGTTGAATTCTTTTGACCTTGTCTGTTACCTTGAAGAGTATCAAGAGATTGGAAGCCTCTTGAGGCATCTTTCCTGCATTTTTGAGAGCTAATAGGTTAAACTAGGCCAATCTTGAGGTGTTTGTTGGTGTTCTTTCCTTTTGCATTTGCTTTAGTCATTTTTCATTTTTAGGGATAGAAACACTTGCACACAATAGTAATGGATGTCATGCACTAGGATATATAAGACCAAGGTGATAATGTATCTAGTGTATGTAATAATGCTTAAGCAAATTTAAAAAAATGACCCAACACTCACAAGGCATTTTTTCTCTTGATGGGTATGTCATGAGACAACCATTAGATGTATCTCCAAGAGTTCCCAACACATCTCAAGGCAATTGAACTTGGTGGGTCTTATGAGAGAACATCCAACACACATGGTGCACAAAACTAATAGACCATGCCCTAAAGTATATCAATCAAATCACACCATGATATATAATGATCATGGAGTAGGTATAGTTTTGGTTAAATATTTATCAAAAGATCAATAAGAAAGCAAAGATCTCAAAGATAAATCAATAAATTAAACAATTAAACAATTAACTATCAACTAAAATAGAATAGTATAATCTCTTTCAATGGTTCTAATATGATAAATGGATGATGCTTATTCATGATTTAGGAAAGGACACATCTCATGAAGGAAAATGATGGGTGCAATAGAAAATTTTGACAATGGAAAATGATGTGAAAATTGTACATTATTGTGGTTGATTTTTAGTCCCTGGTTTGACATGAAAAGTGTAATATATCAAGTGTATAATTTGCATGGATGAAGAACATGTTTCTATGTGACGTCTTATGGATGGAAAAATAGAATGGTATTCATGGGAGGGATAAAAGTGTTTTCAAGGGATAGTGGAGAAACACATGAAACTCATTTATAAAGGAAGAGATCCAAATCCCTAAGTGAGCTTAATGACATATTTTATTATTTATTCTAAAGTAGCAATTAATCACCTACCATGAGTGTAAAATGATGTTTGGAATGTTATAGATGGAGGGGTGGACTATAATGATAGAAATGAGTGAATAGGTGGATGGGGTAGACTTATAGATAAGTGGTGGATGAGGACCTATAATATCCAGTAGAGTTTAGTTTATTCTTGTGCGAACCCCAATCCTAATACCTGAAAAACAACAAGAATAAACAAGTTAGACAAGAGATTGCAAGCTAAAACAAGGATTCCCCATGAAATCCATTTACAAAACTCAAATTAGGAAGAAAAAAATGAAACATTCAATGAAACAAGGAAATATAGATTCAATCCTGATTAGAATAGCAAATATATGATCCCATGGAGGAATTGGTGCCAATTTGATGTAAAAATTGGCCCTTTCCCAATTCCTAAGATGCAAGATTGATATGTTGATGGAAATTGATCCACTTTGATGATGAAGAGTGAGAGCTCCAAGCCAAAAATCTGAAAAAAACCTAGCTAAGAACTCAATGGTGATGGATGAAATTTGAGAGATATTTCAGCATGGTAACTTTGCCTAAATTGTGGATGATCAAATGAGGATATGAGCTTTTTATTTATAGAATGGAAAGATGGATGAATGTCCAAATTTTAGAAATGTGGGACTAACATTCATCCAATGGCAAGATGCCACTTGTCAATCCATGAGTGGAGGAAGGATGTGCAAGTTTAAAGGATTGTGCCAATAAATGCTTATTTTTGAATTTCAAATTTGTTGAAATGACTTGTAAGAGGGAAGGGAAAATGCAATAAATGCCACTTGGCTCAAGACATGGGACATGTAAGATGAAGTTAATGCCTTGTTGGATGTACATGTCCACTTGGAATTTTTGAATTCAAACTTAGAGAATATTCCAAAAAGATGCCTTGTGAGGAAAATAGGGATTTAATAAATGAATTAAATCTATTTTCATGTGCAACTGGCAAAATCTAGGGGATGGGACATTATGAGAGATTAAATTAATCAAGGGTTAATTAATTTAATAGGAGATTAGATGATGCGACCTATTTGACTCATATTTATGGATTTATTTAAATCAAACAAGAGAGGAATATGATAAGAGATTAATCAAATAAATATTTTGATTTATTTAATTAAAAGGATATGATGTTTAGAATAAATTAAACAAGGTTTTATTTCATTTAATTTAATGGATAGACCTTAGAGATTTAATCAAATAAATTTGATTATTTAATTAAAAAGAGATAATTAAATTAGATGATTGATTTAATTAAAAAAAGAGAGAGACTTAATTAAATAACTGGTTTATTTAATTAAGGGAGGAATATTTATGAATTTAATCACATAAGGAGATTTGATTAAATGGTTAGACTAAGGGATGATTCAGGACGAAGTGATGTTAGTAGGTCGGGATCAAATGCACAATGTCCATTGGTACATTTTACATGTCTACAATTACACATGGAACTTGTGAGTAGGTTTTCACCATGGTACTTGTCCAAGATGACACCCAAAGTGGTTTTCACCAAAGGATTATTTTTATCTTTACTATTAGATGTTAATTTTTTATATTTTTCATTTTTAAATTTTTTAGATTATTTTCAATTGGGATATCTACTAAATAAGACATGAAAGTGCTTGAGGTGTATGATGTTGATAGGATCATCAATTTAATCACTCTTAGGGGTAGCTAATTGATATGGTCCTTAATCATGTTTGGTTGTAACAACATATTGGCCTAACCAATTAGGATCAAATTTACCCATTTTATCTGTATTATGTAGATTTTTTTGGTTTTCCTTAAGGACAAGATTTCCAACCTAAAACTTATGAGCTTTCATTTTATTATTATAGCTACAACATAAATTATTTTACTATGAATGTAGATGATTAAGGGTGTGAGGCACCACTCATCAAGAAGTTCAATCTCATGTAGGTGTGTAACCTGATAATCCTCATCATTAATGAAATTGTATAAGGAAAAATGCAATGAGATAATTTAAATATCCATAGGTAAGATGGATTTAAAGCCAAAGATAAGTTAATAAAGAGTCACACTAGTTGGTGTGAAGATGCTAGTGTGATAGGCCCAAAGGGAAGGTTTAAGATGAATGTACCAATATTGACCAACATCATTGACTATATTTTTAAGAATTTTGAAGAGGGTTTTATTAGACACTTCTTAACTATTACCTTGTGGGTAATATGGGATGGACCAATAGTGTTAGATGTGGAAGAGCTTGCAAAGGGTGTACAATTGATTATTTTCACTTGACTTACCATTGGTAGTGACAATGATATAAGGGATATCATAACATTAAATGATCTAGAGGAAGATGAACATAGAGATTTGTTTGCTAGTAGTGTATGTAAGGGGAATAACTTTAACCCATTCAATGAAGTACTTGGTAGCAATTATGATAAACTTATGGCCATTGGAGGAACATGGGTGAATCTTACCAACAATATTGAGACCCCACTGAGTAGTTATTGGCTGCAACATGTGATGTTGCATGAATTATATCCCCATGTTGTTGACAAGATAAATATTTATTTACATACTAATAGGCATTGTGTTCCATAGTGGGAAATAGTAGCTTATAGATTTTTTTCTAAGACGATATTATTGGTTATTGATGGTGGTCATGACATTTATTGTTTTGTTGTACGTCTAGGAACCTACTCAATTTGGATGGTGGTATAGTAATCCTTGAAACTATCAACCATTTTTTATAAGAGATTAGCTTCTCATATTTTGTTTAATATTCATTTTTAGCTTGACTTATGATTAGTTGGGGATCCCCATAAACCAAGAGATGTTTGATATTCCATTGAATTTCTATTTTGAGACTGTTAATGAGGGCCTCAAATTTTATGATGTTGTTTGTGCATGGGAAAGCTAGTAAAAATTATTTAGGAATGAAATAACCATGAGGAATGACAAAAAATATTCTTGTGTACCTAATATAAATTATAAGCATATGAGCCACCAAAATATAGTTTACAAGGGTTTACATCATCTACAGTGAAGATAAACTCATTAGGAAAGTCCACAATGAGATGATGGTTATTTCTAATCTTGAGGTGCATTTATAAGTTGATCTTCCATGACCTATCCTTATTGATTTTATATCAACATATTCTATATCAAATTCATTAAGCAACATGACCCATTTTTCCATACAACATATATGGGATATGTCTTTGAAAGAAAGTGTTTGAGTGGGTCAATTCAAGAAATGATTGATAAACATGTATATTCTATGGGTGTATAATTAAGCTCATATCCCACTAGTGTCCTACTAATGTAGTAAATTCCCTATTGTGACCGTCAAAATCATGTTGTGTTAGAAGTGCCCCTAGGGGGATTGATGTTGTAGAGATGTAAAGTAATAATGGTTTTCTTGGGATTGTTGGCATGAGAATGGGTGGTGATGCAATATTCTCATTGATTTTTTTGAATGTCTATTGACAAGATTCATCCTAGTGAATTGAAATTTATCTTTACTAGATAAGAAAATGGCTAACACTTGTTCACAAGCTATAAATTGAACCTTTTGATAGCCTAAAGTTCTTAAAAACTACACAACTATTTAAGTGTTTGTGAAGGTGTCATCTCTGATAGGGGTGACTTTGGTGGGGTCAACTTACATGCCTTTTCATGAAATAATGAATCCTATAAGTTTATCTAGATTTTTCTCTTTCTATATATTATAATTCCATGGGTTTTGTTAGAGTTGGTGTTTAATTCTAAGTCAAGTTCTAGAATATTTGGGCCAAAATAGAGTTTATTTTTGTAATCTTCTCTTATAATATAGTGTGTGAATCCATTTGGAACTCTAGAAAGGCATGATCATAGTCTTGTGTTGAGATTAATTTCTATCATGGAAATGTATTTTCTTTAGTAAATAAATATAAAACATATTCATATTACTATGTTTCAATTTATCTCCATTTTCTATTAAATTGTTTGGGATTTTTCCAAGTATCTAAGTACATATTTTTTATAATTGTATCAAAGCTTAGATAGTTTAATTTCCAAGAATGAATTAACTATTTATATTAAGAGTGTGTTGATAGAAAATATCTATAATCTAATATATATAATGTTTGAAATAGAAATGGATAATCAAGAACATGTTGTATTCTAAGGGAAATAATGCATTGGAGGGTATATAATCTTTTCAAGATAGATCCAATTGAATTGGGCTAATATAAAATTGTGAATTACATTATCAAAATACTATTCTTTGTTTCGGTTTGACACTATTTTTATAAAATTGGAAAAAAATCTCTATTGCACCTAATCCACCATTTAAAATTTAAAATGATAAACATCTATAGAAGGAATAATTTATTTGTGTCCTCTCAAATTCATTCATGGAGATTGAGGGTATAAAGGAAAGACCTAAATTCTTGTTAATTCTTCGACCCTCTGCCTATTACCATTAATCTTTAGTGCATCATCATTTTATTAAACAATTCTTTCTTATTTAGTTGATATCTTCTTATCTTTTTTCCTACATTAAAAATTGTAGTGATATTTTCTAACATAGGACATATTAAAAAAAAAAAATTAAATATGTTTTTGTTTGATTTATACACAACATTATTCTCACATAAATAATTTAAAAATATATATAATATCTATAAATTCTTTATGTTACATAATTAAAATTAGAATATTTAAATATTTTCTTAAATATGTGATGTGAAATTGATTATAAATTATATTTTAATATTTTTTAAGATCTAATACTAATTTATTAATTATATTTATTATGAAAAAAAAAGGTTGGTTCTTTTCAATATTTATAAAGTTAATAATTATATAAAAAAGTATACTAATGCTATAAACATATATAATAATTTCTTAGCTATGAATATTTATTTTAAAAATATAATAAATTAATAAATTAAGATAAATGTTATAATAAAATGTTAGAATATTGTATGATCATGATGATAAATTTCATATTTTTTTTATGATTCTATAAAATATCAATTATTTATCTATAAAAAATGATAAATCTTCAAAAATATGATTTTCAAAAGATGTATTGAACAAATCATAACATCTAATTTTGAGAGGTCCAAAAGTAAAGTGCTTAACTACTAGCTTCCATAATTTATTTTCACATTGTAAATACAAAAAAATGGACAACTATCTATAAACATGACATTTAAGGTATTCAAATCACTACGTAGAATTTTAAGAAGTCCAAAAGTAAGGTGTTCAACTATTAGTTTCCATCATTTATTCTTATATTACAAATACCAAAAAAATGAACAAATATTTAGAAACATGATTTCCAAATGTATTATTGATCCAAAAATAAAGTGCCCAACTACTAGCTTCCATCATTTATTCTTACATTACAAATATAGACAAATATTTAGAAATATGATTTAAAAGATATTATCAACTACTAGCTTCTATCACTTATTTTTACCTTATAAACAAAAATAAAAATGGACAAATTCATAAACATGACTTCTAAAAATATTATTAAATAAATCACTACATTGGATGCTGAGAAGTCTAAAAGTAAGATGCTTACTTAACTTAGTGACTTCCATCAGACCAAAACAATTGACAAATCCTCATCATCATGACTTCCAAAGAAATTATTGTACAAATCACTACATATAATTTTCAGAATCCCCAAAATAACATTCTCATCGACCAGATGTCAGAGAAAGAAATTGATATCCTTTTCAAATTGTACCCACTGCATGCCAGTAACCTCTCGACCACTTTTTTCATACAAGGCCGCCGCTTTGGCTCCATGTTACAGCAATCCAAACCCAAACGTAAGAAGCTTACCATTTGTTCTATGAAATTATCTACGACTATGCGTTTATCCCGCACTTTCATCTCTCCACCGCCCTGCAAAATTGTGTTGCGTACCCAATCCACGATCCCCACGCCCTCTCCATATTCCGCCTCATCCAGAGCTTTCATCCCGCCAACCAGCTCTAACATCACCACTCCGAAGCTGTACACATCGCTCTTCGCGTTTAGCTGCGTACGCGCAGATTCTATACACCAAAACAAAAGTAAAGGAAAAATGAGATAATTTGTCCAAGAAAACTAGTTTATTAGAATCTGAGGAAAGAAAGTGTTCGTACCTGGCTATATATCCATGCGACCATACATAACTGGACACCGTATGCTCCTCGCGCTCTGGATACCCCAAAATCAGCAATTTTAGCCTTGAACTCCCCGTCCAGCAAGATGTTGCTGGATTTCACATCCCTGTGCAATACTGGAGGTGAGCAATCATGATGCATATAACTAAGCCCACGAGCTGCGTCAAGAGCGATCTGATAACGTATCGGCCATTGCAGCGGCGTTTGTGGTCCTGGGCCACCATGCAGACGGTCGAACAAGCTGCCATTGGGCATGAACTCGTATACCAGAAGCTTGAAATCTGAGTCCTCACTTGAAATGCAACAGAGAAATTTTAAGATGTTGGTGTGCCGGATGAGTCCCAATATCTCCACCTCCGCTTCCCCCATTTTCTTCTCTTTCTGCTCACCTTCCCTATTGAAATTTTCTCCTGATCTGCTCGTGGTCCGGATCTTCTTTACGGCTACTGCTTGCCCGTTCGGCAGAATGACCTTGTAAACTTTTCCAGCACCTCCCGATCCAATCACGTTACTCTCCTTCAAATTGCGGACAATGTATGTCTCGTCCACTTCTGTTGAATGGAATGATGTCATTTCCCACAATGTCGTGTCGCTTGGGTTCCTCAGAGCCGAGCGGCGCAGACAAATGCAGCTCAAGATCACGACTACTATAAGTAAAAGTGCCAACAGAATGGTCGCCAAAAGTAACAACTTATGTGTAGAGGAACACGAATGTAGCCTCAAATTCTGACCTCCGCATAGCCTTGGGTTGCCCAGAAAGCTCTCGTTGTAAGCCGGATAGTCTAAAGCTTCGGGAATGCGTCCAGACAACTGATTGTTGGATAGATTGAAAGAATTCAGTCTCAATCGTCCCAATTCAGGACGAACCCCTCCAGACAGCAAATTGTTTGACAAATCAAGACGATTCATACCGCCCAAAAATGGAGGGATTTCGCCTGTAAGTCTATTGTGGCCCAAATTGAGCTGATGGAGCTTCTTCAGCGACAATAGTTCTTTGGGAATTTCTTCTGAGAGAAAATTATGGTCCAGCTGGAGAATATGGAGAAAACTTAAACTCCCGAGCTCATGGGGAATGGGGCCTGACAACTGGTTGTTGCTGGCTTCAAATACTTGAAGACTTGTCAGCTTTCCAACCTGCAGAGGGATTCGACCTTCGAACCGGTTGTTGCTAATCTTCAACCGGCTCAGATTCTTCGCTTGGCCAATTGTAGCTGAAATATGACCTTCAAAGTTATTGTCGCTTGGCCACATATAGCAGAAGTCAAATTGCCAGAAATCAACGCACCGGTGAGATCAACAGTAGTAACGGTGTTGAATGTATCACAGGATATTCCTTTCCAAACGCATGGATTTTGGTGAGACTCATTCCAGTTGCTCAAAGCATTACTGGTGTCCCTCCAATCTTCCTTTCTGATTCTAAGCAAAAGTTCGCCGTCTGGCGAAAGGGAAGTGCACTGAAGAAGCAAAAGACAAAAAGTGAGAATGCATGAAAAGAATTTGAGAGAGGGGCGGTGCATGGTTGCTGCCATAAATGAAATCAAAATTAAATCACGCTTGCTTTGCGATGAAGTGGTAGAGAGTTGCAGAAGCTCTTTCCAGTTAAACTTGAAAGGCTTGTCGATAGGTATGTAACATGGAAATATGATGTGTTAGATACATTGGATTTGTGGTGTTCCCCATGACTAGGCTTGGGATGAGATTCTCCTTATCCTCTTCAGGCATTATAAGTTCATTTCCTTTTCTATCAATGTTCTAAACTTAGGATCATATTTTTGTCAAAACAATCTTGAACTTTGTGATTTAGGTATCTAGTCTTGTGATAGAAGCCAAAGCACAAAAATTGACTTGCCACACATTTTCAAAGTAGGGAAGTCAAAAGACAAAAAAAGATTGAATTGACTTGGCCGCACATTGTGTAATCTATTATAGATCGAATGTAGATGCAATATAAAATTCGTGGTTAATCTAAAAAGGATCATAGATTGAAGCATGTAATAGGTGGTGTAGGGCATGTATGTTTGACAATGGTATAGCACGTTGAATAATAGGTATGAAACAAAGTGTTAGCAACGTACAATGTTGAATAAGGGAGAGCACAACCTAATAAAACTTTAAAGCTACGTAAAGTCTTGACCCATGTGAAGGATTCAAAGAGGCCACTACAACAACATTCTATGACGTGACATGCACTTTTAAGCAATAGTGCACCCCTTTGACATAGGGTGCATCCTAATATTGAATGATGTTATATGGGTGTCAATTGAAGTTTGACATCTAAATTATTCATTCATGTGCTAAACTGGATGATTGGGACTCTTCTTTTTTTTTTTTTATTGTGTTAGTTCTTTTTACATAGTGTTCTATTTGTTTGTTTTGTTTCGAGTTTCTTTTCTATTTGAATTTTACTGGTATGATATTTTTCCATCCACCTACTTTTTGTGAATATGTGTAACATTATTCTATAAATAGTAATAAAGACATATATTCATCAAAAAAGAAAGAAGTTTAAAATAACAAGTAAATGTTACGAGGTAGAGTATTGCATAGTTTACAAAATGTATGATGCAACCATATAAAAATTGGCACAACATATAATCAAGGAATATCAAAATTGATAGAAGGCAACACATGAGTAAAGAAGGTATTGTATGAAAGTTGTTCTGAGTTAAGAGAGCAAGGAGAATATCATTTTACTTCTTGTGCAAGTGGATATAAAGCATGGAATAAAACAAAGAAAGACGGTATGCAAACATCTAGCTTGGAATATAGGGATATCTTGTAGAAATGGCACATCCCTCAAATGAAGGTTTGTGTAGTATTTTTTAGTGCATAATAGAAAAATGAAGATCAACAAAGAATAATGAAAAAGGTTGTACATAGATATAATGCTATTTTTATCCAATATTTTTGAAACTCATAGATGAAAAGATTTAAAACTATCAACATAGAGGTGCATGGACCCTTCATCACAAATGAGATGGATGACTCATATAGAGTTAACACTAGTAGAATTTGGAAAATAAATGACTACATGACTAAAAATTTTAGTCATGACAACTAAAAATGACTAAATCCTACTCATTTTTTGTAACACGGCTATAAATGAATAAATAAATGACTAATTTGATCATTGGATAAAATCACAGCTATAAATAACTAAATAAATGACTAAATTTTTGCATCAAACTTTGTTTTTTGAGAGAAAATCTTCCTAGCCATCAATTTAGGCTTTAGCTGACACTTATGCATACAAATTTATATATATATAACAAAAATAAAATGATATAATTAAGACCACCATTTTCCTGCAGTTTTTAACTACTGCTTAGTTAGAAGAAATAGTTTGGGAAAAAAAATTGAGGTTTCAAAGGGTTTTGAAGATAGAGATATTGAGCACTAATCAAAGGGCTTTCCCAGAGGAGGAATCTCTTGCAAGTAGTGCTTTAAAGTATGGGTCTAGAATGTGGCCAAATCTATCCTTTTATCAGACAAATCCCCACTTGGAAGTATGTCTTGAGGATTTTGAGCTTTTTGTTTTGGATCGTCTCAAAGGTAAGAAAACCATTTTTAATTTTTTTTTTAAGTTTGGATATACGTTATGTCTATTGGGTATTTGAAAAATTTGATGTTGGGTGTTTTCATGAAGTACTATTTGGCTGTTTGAATTTTATGATGTTGGTTGTTTTGTTACTAGATATCTGGGTATGTTTAAAAACTAATGCTCAGTATTTTTTTATTGGTTTTTTGGGTATTTCGATGTTGGGTTTTCACTTGAAATGGGTATTTTAAAAAAATTGTACTGGATATTTTTCGCTATTGAGATAATGTTTTTTTTCTGAGAAACAAATGAGGTCTCGACCTTTTTTGGTATTACACACAGTTTTCTAAATTTTGATTTTTTTATCATTTTTCCCGAGCATAAAAAATTGATGTTTGGTGAACCCTTTGTTATTGAATATCTTGGTATTTAAAAAAAGGACGTTGGATGTTTTCTTTATATGGGTATTTAAAACAACTGGTATTGAGTTTTTTTTTCGCCGTCGAGTTAAAATTATTCTGACAAACGGACAATGTTCAATCTTTCTGGTATTGCAACCTCACTAATCTACTAGAGTTGTGGTTTATGTTTCTACGAAGGCCTAGGGTTTGTATACTAGTCATTCTCTTACCAATGCTTCTATAGGTATTTAAAAACAACCTTAAATCTTGAGTAAGAAAATTAGTTGTCTTGATAGGGTGTGGTATGATCTTGGATTGTATCCTAGATTGTGTGGGAAGCTTGTGTTTGATCATTAAGGTATGCAAACCTGATTAGGGAAATGTATGTGCTTTAAAGGAGGAATCTCTTGCAAGTAGTGCTTTATTATAGTTTTTGGTAACCCAAGATTACATTCAAGTATATAACAAACTTGGTCTATAGTTTAAGTTGTACACTTTTAAGTAACATTCATAAGGTTTAGAAAATCTTGATCACTCTCTAGAATAACCCATTAAACATGGGTTGTACTTGAATGCACTACATAATTGATATAACACAACCACTCTACATATCAACTAAAGTTATAGGCTCTTTATTGCAACAAGAGGTAATCGCTCTTGGATCATGCTATCATTACATCGTAACCTGTTAAACTTGAGTCAACTTGAATGCACCCAATTATGATTGACACCTAATTGTGATGATAGTGATTTGTACATGAATTGTGCTCATATGAGTGCCTCCATTTCTATCACAACATAGCCACATTAAACTTGGGTCACACATGAATGCATCTTGTATTTGTTATATAGCACAACTGTGCCACATGACCAATAGAGTTATGGATCACATAATTATAGTCACAAGAATTTGTTCCTCGATTGTGCTCTGATAGTGATTCCATTACCATTATAGCATAACCCTTTGGACTTATATTGCTCAAATCCTTACATTGCTTATTTTCTCTTTAGATGGATGGCAATTCAATGGCGGGGATTTGTATATAGGTCATGCTCATATAAGTGCATGTGTCACCATTACATAAGAGTACATTGGAATTTCCTTTCTTGAACCTTTACTTCATTTTTTATTGTTAGGGTTTCTTAGTGATTATTCCATTTCTACATGGCATATTGATAAAAGAAACCAAACAAAAAAACATTCTATTTTTAGTTAGTAGGTCTGCTAACATACTTTTGGAATAAATGTTTGACTGCATTATTTCAAGTGTGAAGAATTTTTTTTTTCTTATAATAAATTCATTGAGAGCTATAGTAGAAAGCTTCTTATGTTGAAACCCACCCTGTAAACTTGCTTTAAGCTACATTTAGGAGGCTTCATGGTTTTTTTGTGATTTATACAACTTTTGTTTTGATAGTAAATGACATCAGATTCTTTTTTAAACTGAAATGATTTAGTAATTATGGTCTTATGATGATTAAATGCTTTATTTAGAATGCGTTAATATGTGGCATTTTATGTACAGGAAGAATAGATTGTGATGCAACATTCAGGTATGGATGGTCAGAAAAACTTGGATCGTTATCAGTAACATAACAAGGTTGGAGAGTACCTTGAGTTGATGTGAAACACTTCCAAGTGTTTTTGTTGGGAAGCAGAACCTAAGTGTAGGAATACAAACATCGATGGAATGAAACATTAGTTTCCACCTGATTACATCTTATGAGTCGGTCAATTACTTTGGATTCCTAGTTAATCGCTCTAAATATCTGACAGAAAAAGTTCCTACATTCTAAAGATAAAATCATAAATCTGCTTGGTCTATTTTGAGGTCCAATTGTAAGGATTTGTCTTTTTAATTATACTTTCTGACATTTGACTTGATATAAATTGTTACTTTAGAATTATGATATTGCTTTTCTTCTAATGTTTTCAACCCTCATTTTAGGGAAGAGCTCTGAAGATGGTTCCTTTAGATGGAGACTACACTTTTTTGCTATAGGTTCCATCTAAAAACACCAAAAGCTCGGGTATTGTCACACTTAGAGAAAAAGTAGGATTCATGCAATGACGAGATACTCAGTTTTGGAGCTTTGGTTAAGAACTTTAAATTTTTGGCTATGTGCATAGAGAATGTTCATGGAGGACTACAAACTTCCTTACAAAGCAATTACCACAATAGAGTTTGAGGTGAATTGCACCTGCTATTTTATGCTAATATGGATATGTTCTAACCTGTAGTTAATTGTTGTAGCCTAATAGATAGGCTAAATAGTTGTTCATATACCATTGTTTCTAATTCAAAATTGCTATACTTTATTCTAGGAGCAAATCACACGGGGAATCTATACATAAGACACCATTGTTTCAAATTCAAAATTGTTGGCTCTTTCACAATTGTTTGCTTCATTTATTTGATATAAGACAACCTGCTATATAGAAGAGGCTCTCAAAATCATAGTAAAATCCTTTATTCTGAGAAGACTGTTCAAAATCTTCCCATCATAACAATGAACAGAAGCATTAGTCAATAACCTAAACTTTGCAAGAGTTACATCAAATTCTACTTTTCCACTCTCTTTTCCATTCTGAATTTTATTCCCAATTTCATCCATGTAGAACTTTCTCAGCATGTAGACCCTGTTGTTAGCCATAACTTTACCAAGTGTCGAGGATAGTTTCAAGTTTTTACCCAAGCAACAATTGACAAAATTCAGCCTTACTAGATACAATGTGTTGAAAAGCTCTTTGAAGTTATTTTGGAAAAGAGTTCTTGAGAGTATAATGCACAGTTTTAAATTAACCTTTTTGCATGAATTCTATATCTTTGATCAACTATTTCGAGCTTGATGACCTTCACCAAGAACAAGTAGACCTAGGCTCTTTAAAAGTAGTTTTCAAATATGCTTAGCCTCTTCAGGAAGGCTCATATTTGTCTCATAAGTTAAGTAAACAAAAATATTGTAGACAATAACAATCACACTTTTTCTTCTATGCCACTCACGAAGCATCACCAAACACCTCAAATTTTTCAATTTTTTCCCATGATCTGGTTGCTCTTAGCCAGTTTTATAATCTCTTCATATTCACAGTTTGAATGAATTTCATTCCAAAAGTTCCTTGATCTATCTTCGTGAGTGGCATAGAAGAAAAAGTGTGCTTGTTATTGGCTACAATATTTTTGTATACCTAACTTGTGAGACAAATGTGAGCATTCCTGAAGAGGCTAAGCATATTGGAAAACTAATTTTAGAGAGCATAGGTATGCTTGTTCTTGATGAAGGTCATCAAGCTCGAAATAGCCGATCAAAGATATGGAATTCATGCAAAATAGTTAATTCAAAATTGCGCATTATACTCTCAGGAGCTCTTTTCTAGAATAACTTCAAAGAGCTTTTCAACACATTATATCTAGTAAGGATGAATTGTTACTTGGGTAAAAACTTGAAGCTATCCTCAACACCTGGTAAAGTTATGGCTAACAACAAGATCTACAGGTTGAGGAAGTTCTTCATGGACAAAATTAGGAATAAAATTCAGAATGGAAAAGAGATTGGAAAAGTAGAATTTGATGCAACTCTTGCAAAGTTCAGGTTAATGACTGATATGCTTTTGTTCATTTTTATGATGGGAAGATTTTGAATAGTCTTCCTGGAATAAAGGATTTTTTTTGTGATTTTGAGAGCATCTTCTATATAGTGGGTTGTTTTAGATCAAATAAATGAAGCAAACAATTGTGAAAGAGCTAGCAATTTTGAATTTGAAACAATGGTGTCTTATATATGGACCCCCCCTATGATTTGCTCCTAGAATAAGGTATAGCAATTTTGAATTAGAAACAATGGTATATGAACAACTATTTAGCCTATCTATTATGCTATGCTAGTACAACAATTAACTACAGGTTAGAACATATCCATATCAACATAAAACAATAGGTGGAATTCACCTCAAACTCTATTGTGGTAATTGCTTTGTAAGGAATTTTTCACTCCTCCATGAACATTCTCTATGCACATCAGTATGTTGGTTATTATCTTGATCTCCTTTGTTATCAAAAGAACAATGAAGTTCATTGCATAACTCGTGACCATTTTGTAGTGCTATGATTTAGTGCTCTTTCACTTCTTACTTAATGTGCTCTCAATCATTATGTGCAAATGACGTAGAGGAAAAATATTTTCCACCATTTGATAGTAACTTTAATTGTTTTTGGACTGATTCTTATGATTCAATCACTGTTTGACAGTGTTCTTCCTTTTTCAGTCCTATAGGATAGAGGAAAATTCATAGTTTGTAACTCTCTAACAATGATATTCCTTCAAGTGATCTCAGTCACCTAATTCAATATGTTATCTTCTTCATTTCTCAGTGGTAACAATTCCTACACAGTGTTTTCTCAGTCACAATTATAGTGCTCCTTCATTTGAAGATATTATGTTGCTTAAAAAGTAATGTTTCAGTGAATTAATATTTTGTCTTACAAACATCTTGTTCAACTTGTAGAGTTTTGTTGTGAATAATATGTAGTCAAGATGCCTTCAAATGGAGCTCTTTTACAAAGGCAGTAAGATGATGGTATCAATAAAATAATAGTGTTAGTGAGAGGTATGCCAATATATATAATGAGAATGGAAGGTATAATATTTTGATAGTAAAAGAATCATTTATCTGCTCAGATCTTGACACGAGTTTCCTCGTTACATAAGATAGTGTATAATGTACTCTATTCCACAGTATCCACCTAATTCCATACCACCTAGAGAAGTAATGACTGAGAGTATATGTGCCCTATATTTTGTAGCCCAAATATGTCTTTGTAATGGTTTTCCATAATTAGGAAGAAGGTATGTCATGAAATGTTTGTGCCCACCCAAAACTAAGCCTTACAAAGAATGTATGCACCTATGAAAAGTACCATAAGCTGCTTCAAAATTTTATGATCCAGCACAAGAGCAAGCTATTAAGGGAGACTTGACTTTTCTATTAGCATCTTTATGATTATATACACATCTTTTTTTCCACAGTTTCAAAATACACATTTATAATAATATTCACACAACAAGAACCTTGAAAGGTTGGAAACCTTGCTCTTAGACTTCCTAGGTCACTCCTCAAGATCCCATATTAGTATTTGTGGGCTCTTTACAACAGCTTATCCATTGATGAGAAGGATCACCTCATTTTCTAATGGAATAAATTGTCATCTGCTCTGCTTGAATGTGTAATGTGATGTAGCACGTTCAATGTCACAAGGCACAATTTGAGAGTAGAATTTGAGACTTGATATCCATAGAATCCAACTTCTTGCAACACAAAATGTAGAACCAGCATCCCAACCAAAGCAACTTAGCTTTAATATGCACCATAACCAATGTTTTCCCACATGAGTGGTGGAATTGAACTAACTTTTTGGCGTCCCTTGAATAGAAAACATACATAGACACAAATTATTGCAATAGCCAGCAAGGAGAAAACAAATGGATGATACATGGCTCCATGATAGCCCATCATCCTTGATACTCTCTTGGAGGAAAATATTGCACACTCACCACATTTCTAAGGAAGCTTAAGTACAATTTGCTAAGAGAAGTTTTGTTTGAACTAGCTTCTTGAATTGCACCCACATTCAAGGAAGGTTCTTTCAAAAATTATTATTGCTAACTGAGCACTCATGCTATCTCCCAGTTTTCTTCCAACTAACCAATTATATGAATGATTATTTCTCATTAAGGCATAATCATATTTGGAAGTGGATTTTAATCAGGTATTGTAGTTGCAAGTTCCACTTTGGATCACCAAAGCCTTCATAAAACCTTATGCACAACCACCGCAACACCACACGGTTGTTGTTGGGCCTTCGTGGTGATGCAGATGCTTTCCCCACATCACCGCGAAGGCCCAACAACAACTATGTAGTGTTGTGGTGGTTGTGTAGAAGGTTTTGTGAAGGCTTTGGTGATCTGAAGCAGAACTTGAAACTACAATATCTCATAAAAATCCACTTCCAAATATGCTTTTGATGGATGTTCATATCCTCATCTAAGGATCCAATTCACACACAAGCACTAAGGACACTTTCAAAGGTTGAGGAATTGGGCTTTACACCCACTGGTAGCATTTTCTTAAAATTTTCTAAGGACTTTTCAAAAAAACCCATTTTGAACATATCCTTTAATCATGATAAATATCCATGATATCACATTTCTTTGAGGCACTTTTTGAAACAATTTGCTTGCCTTGTCTATGCTTTCACATTTTCATGTATGTCTAGCAGGGCACTTGTAACTACAACATATGACAAAGAAATCCCTGATGTTATGCTTTGATGGATATCCCTTCGTTATTACTAGATATCTGATGTAGTGCACATTATTATAGTGCAAGCCTATTTTTCAGATTGTTTTATTTAGCATCACCAATATTCTCCACAAGAACATTGTCCCTATTTAAAATGATGGAAATGGTTCACATCTCTCAGAACAATTTCTCTTGCAATAGTCTTGGAGATGAATTTAGATGCAGCATGAAAATCATAACATACTTGAAGGTTCTTAACAACTCTAATAGTTGTACCAGGGGCCATGTTTAACAAACCAAATGCAATTGAGCTAACTTTTCACTATGGTGGTAGATAAATGATTCTTTTTTCTTCTATTCCACAACATTAAGTAAAAGTCTTGAATTTGGAAATACCCTTCTGCCTTCATTTTCCAAGCCAGTTTCTCCAATTTTGCATAGCCCTCCCATGTTTGTGGATGTGATTTGTCTCCTACAATTTTTTAATTGATTTATTCTTTTTGAATTGAGACTAATAATAATTTTGTTGGTTGTATTGAGGCACAACTTCATTCATGGTAGAAAAGGTAGCACCATGTTGCTCATATTAGATGGCACGTTGCATATAAAGAAGGAAAGATTTTAGGGTTATTGTTGACTGCATTGAAGGAGAGAGCTTCATATATGGAACACGATCAACATTCCCCTTGGATTCTACACGTTACAACTTGCTCCAGGAATATTTCCCATGTTGAATAAGTTTTAAGAGATGAAAGGGGCATGTGCTCGCATTGAAGGGATCTAAGCATGCGTTTCCATCATTGTAGAATTTTTTTGGAGAAGTTTCTTGTCATTTTTGTGCATTGTAACTCAACTGAAAATAAAAATTGCAATACCCTTTTTCTAAGCATTTTTCAAGCAAGATAGATTTTCATACTTGTGCAAGTTGTAAGAACACATTTCTTTTAATAAAGTTCAATGATTTTTCCTTCTCAATGGTTGTCTTGTTGTGTGCAATTGATGATTGATGTGTATTTTTATGTTTTATGTTTAAATCCTCAAATATGAGTCAATTAAAATGACTAAATATACTACTAATTGACATCGATTAATAATTAAATTGACTAAATATACTACCAATTGGCAGAAATTAGTGAACATTGAATAAATATGACTAAATATACTACCAAATTGATCAAAATGATAATTAAAATTAATGACTAAATACACTACCAATGGATAGAAATCAATGAATAAAAATGACTAAATAAGTGACCAGTTAACAACAATCAATGACTAAGTTAACGACTAAATATATTAACAAATAAAAAATGACTAAATAAGTGACCAAATTATAGTAATCAACGACTAAATCAATGACTAAATATAATAGCAAATTTATGAATCAAAGCAACCAATAAATGACAAAATTATTTAGTCATCAATTTGGTCACGTTAAAAATGACTAGCAATAAACTACTAATGGTCACATGATCATGTTTGGTCATTTATATGTAGTTTTTAGTAGTTTTTTAAATCATATATAGTTGTTTTTGTACTAGTGTAAAGCCATTTTTCCTTATTCTCAAAGCTAGGATGGACTACTAAGTGCTAATGAGCACTCAATTAGTAGTGGGCCCTAATAAAAGGTGAAAGAATTTAATAATCCTTTTCCATTTATGGAAGCTTTTGAATGTTAAGAAGGAATTATTTTCAAAGGCATGCTTATCATGCTTTTGAACTCATTGATATTTTCATAGCTAATGAATGCATGCAAATAGAATAACTAATTAGTATCAAAATCAAACAACCAAAATACTCAAATTCTACATCTATAAACCTCAAATAAAGCACAATGTGTAGTTTTTCTAATTTTAGAATATAGGTGCTTAATTTTCCAAAATAATGAAGTTGGATTCCCCAGATATCAAACTAATAGAATATGGATGTGTAAATGAATGCTTGTGAAATAATGGGTTTGATTTATAGACTTTCAAGAGAATAAGATGAATACCTAATATTCAATTTGGGATCTCAAGTTTGATCCATGATTAGGGGAGATGACATGAGAAGATGTGACAAGCATGGGAGGGTTGCACAATATTTTAATTTTTAATTAAAATAATATAATTATTTCTCAATTCAAATGGATTAGGGATATTGTAAAATTTGATTGATAATTTAACTACCTACATAAAGGTGTTAACTAAGCACATGAGATAATAAGGAGAGTTGAGTTTCATATGCAGTAGTTGACTGATTGCATGGATGAGTAAAGTGGATTAGACTAATGATTGGAACAAGGAGCAAGTTTTATTAAATTGATTAAACTAGGCAACCAAGTACATGAGGTGGATATTAATGATTTACTAAATACTTAAAAGAATTATAGATTTATGAATAGATAATCAATGAAAAATAAAAATAAAATGGATAAGTGTGTGGATAAATGTTATTAAATAAAATGGATAGTAATTTATTAAATCTATGAATAATGCTAGCCTAACATAATTAAATAAGTAAGGCTTATCAATTAAATGACTAGGCATTAGGAGTCATAGGTGATGAATGGGTGATCGAGTGATAATGTTTACTAATAGACTATTCAATAGGGTAATGATGGTGAAGGAAACTTTATTTACATGTCTACATTTAGGCTCTCTTTGAGATGATGTTCAAAGTGAATTATTTTAAATAAAAGGAAAATAGCTAATATGGATAAATTAATTAGAAGACACGAATAAAATTATGATTAGATATGAAGAAAGTGATTATATGCCCCAATCATGTGTAGGAAATAATGAAAGAATGAATGATTAGAAAATGATGCCCACTCGAGACGTAAGTCATGAAAAAGTGGCATGAGCAAGCTCTCAAAACAAGAATACTTAGAAGATAGTAATAGAAGGATATGAAGAGATGAATGAAAAACGTTAAAAAGAGAAAGTGAATAGAGAAATGAGGACAGTAGATGATGAGACATTGAGATATAGATATTTAGAATTCTATATGATGCTAGAATATGGGGAGAAACCTTATTTTGATATAGCAATGGATATCATGCACTAGGGTATATAAGACCAAGGTGCTAATGTATCTAGTGTATGTAATGATGCTTAAGCAAACAAAAAATAATAGGATGGCTCAACACTCACAAGGCACTTTTTTCTCTTGGTGGGTATGTCATGAGATAACCATTAGATGTATGGAGAGGAGTTCCCAACACATCTCAAGGTGATTGAACTTGGTGGGTCCTATGAGAGAACGTCCAATAAACATGGTGCAAAAAAATAATAGACCATGCCCTAAAATATATCAATCAAAGCACACCATGATATATAATCATCATGGAGTAGGCATAGTATGGGATAAAAATTTATCAAAAGACCCAAGAGGTAAATCAAAGATTAAATACAAATCAAATATAAAAATCTAAAGATCAAGAATAAAGAAAAGATCTCAAAGATAAATCAATAAATTAAAGAGTTAAATAATCAACTAAAAACTAAAATAGAATAGTATAATCTCTTTCCAAGGTGTTAATAAGATAAATGGATGGTGATTGTTCATGATTCAAGAAAGGACACATCTCATGAAGGAAAATGATGGATGCAATATAAAATTTTGATAATCGAAAATGATGTGACAATTGTACATTATTGAGGTTGATTTTTAGTTCTTGAATTTAGATGATTAAGGGTGTGAGGCACCACTCATCAAGAAGTTCAAGCTCACGTAGGTGTGTAACTTGATACTCCTCATAATTAATGAAATTGTGTAAGTATGCAATGAAAGAATTTAAATATCCATAGGTAAGATGGATTTAGAGCCAAAGATAAGTGAATATAGAGTCGGACTAGTTGGTGTGAAGATGCTAGTGTGATAATCCCAAAGGGTAGGATTAAGATGAGGGTACCAATATTGACCAACATCATTAACTATTTTTTTTAGAATTTTGAAGAGGGTTTTATTATATGCCTCTTCTTAACTATTACCTCATGGGTAATATGGGATGGACCAACAATGTAGGATGTGGAAGTGGTTGCAAATGGTGTACAATTCATTATTTTCAACTGGCTTACCATTGGTAGTGACAATGGGGTAAAAGTATAAACCTATGTCACACTTTATAAAGGAATCGACCAACACAAACAAAAATTCTCAACTTCGACTACATAAAAGTAGTATTTATGTTTTAAATTTTAAAATGATGTAAAATTTAATAAAATGTAGAACTCTTGATGAAGTTTATTTCTATAATATTTAAATTTATTAAAAAAAAATTAATATCTTTTTTTTTATAAATTTAAGGGCAAATTTTGAATGACTGAAAAATTTCAAGAAAAAGTGACATTGAGTTGATGTCAAGAAAAAAATGCAAACAATTTTATTTTCCCCTAATTTTTATTCTCAAATAGATAGCTTCAATATCTAGTGCATGGATTTTTTAAAAAAATTTGATGTATATTTTCCTCGTAATAATGTTTTAAAGTTAAATGTACCAAAATTTGATAGTTTTTATTTGACATCAACTATTGTATATATAAAAGAATAAAAACTATCAAATTCTGGTGCATTTATATATTTGGATTCTTGACGTCGAGCTCTACAAAAGGGTATTTTAGTTTTTTTTTTTTAAATCATTTTGACTGAAGAAATATCATATTCAAGTGGAAGTTTTGATAAATTTTTGAAAAAGGATGAAGTGGCTACCAACAAGGATGCCACATAGATTGTTTCAGTAGAAAGGGGTTCAATATAAAGGGTTTCAGTAGAAATAGTTTCACCTAAAACCCTTTCTATAGAAACCTTACACATATATTGAGTCGCATTTTAAAGCGACATTTGAAGGGAAAAAATCAAATTTTGTAGTTTTTAGCAAAAGGGTTTCAAGTGGAAAATTTTTGAAATTTTTGAAAATGGCTGAGTTGGCTACCAATAAGGATGCCACATAGATAGTTTTGGTAGAAAGGGTTTCATCTAAAACCCTTTCTATAAAAACCTTGCATATATATTGAGTCGCATTTTAAAGTGACAAGGAAAAATTCAAATTTTGTAACTTTTCAAGCAAAAGGGTTTTGCACGGAACTCTATGTGCCACGTATAAGTCGTATGGTTTTGGGAAAAACTATTTCAACCAAAACTGTTTAGGTCAAAATGGTTTCGCTTAGAACTATTTAGTTGGCTGAAATTTTGGCATAGGTTTGTACTTTTACCCAACGATATAAGGGATGTCATAGCATTAAATGATCTAGTGGAAGATGAACATGGAGATTTGTTGGCTAGTAGTGTAAGGGGAATAAATTCAACCTATTTTTTGAAGTACTTGGTAGCAATTATGATAAACTTATGGCCATTGGAGGAAGATGGGTGAATCTTCAACAATATTGAGACCCCACTAAGTAGTTATGGGTTGCAACACTTGTGATGTTGCACAAATTAGATCTCAATGTTGTTGAAAAGATAAACATTTTTTTACATACTAATAGGCATCTTGTTCCATAGTGGTCAATAGTAGACTACAAATTTTTTGCTAAGACCATATTGTTGGTTATTGATGGTGGTCATGAAATTTATTGTTTTGTTAAGTCTAGGAACACACTCAAGTTGGATGAAGGTAAAGTAATCCTTGAAACTATTAACCAATTTTTATAAGAGATTAGCTTCTCATATTTTGTTTAATATTCATCTTTAGCTTGACTTACAATTAGCTAGGGATCCCCATAAACCAAGAGATGTTTGATATTCCATTGAATTGCTATATTGAGACTGTTGACGAGGGCCTCAAATTTTGTGATGTTGTTTGTGCATGGAAAAACCAGTAAAATGATTTAAGAATGAAATCACCTTAAGGAATGACAAAAAATATTCTTGTACTTAATATAGATTATGAGTATATATGAACCACCAAAATATAGTTTTTAAGGGTTTGCATCATCTAGAGTGAAGATAAACTCATTAGGAAAGTCAACAATGAGACAATTTGGTTATCTCTAAGAGGTGTATCTACAAGTTGATTTTCCATGACCTATCCTTTATTAATTTTCTATCAACATATTCTATATCAAACTCACTGAGCAAAATGACCCATTTTTCCATACAACATATGCGATATATCTTTGAAAGAAAGTATTTGAGTGGGTCAATTCAAGAAAAGAGTTGTATCTTATGAATTAACATGTAGTGTCATAATTTTTAGAGCTAAAAATGATAGATAAACATGCATGTTCTATGGGTGTATAATAAAGCTCATAGACCACTAGTGTCATACTGATGTAGTAGATTTCCCTATTGTGACCCTAAAAATCATGTTGTGCTAGAAGTGTCCCTAATGGGACTAATGTTGCATAGATGTAAATTAATAATGGTTTTCTTTGGATTAGTGGGATGAGAATGGGTAGTGATGAAATATTCTCTTTGATTTTATTGAATGCCTATTTATAAGATTCATCCTAGTGAAATGAATTTTATCTTTACTAGATGAGAAAATGGCTAACACTTGTTCACATGCTATAAATTGAACCTTTTGATAGCCTAATGTTTTCCTTAAAAAATACAAAACTATTTGAGTGTTTGTGGAGGTGTAATCTCCAAGATAGGGGTGACTTTGGTGGGGTCAACTTACATGCCTTTTCATGAAATAATGAATCTATAAGTTTATCTGGATTTTTCTTTTTCTATATGTTATAATTGCATGGGTATTGTTAGAGTTGGTGTCTAATTCTAAGTCAAGTTCTAGAATATTTGGGCCAATATAGAGTTTATTTTTGTAATATTCTCTTATAATATAGTGTGTGAATCCACTTGGAACTCTAGAAATGCATGATCATAGTCTTGTGTTGAGATTAATTTCTATCATGACAATGTATTTTCTTTAGTAAATAAATATAAGACATATTCATATCATTGTGTTTCAATTTATCTCCATTTTCTATTAAATTCTTTGGGATTTTTCCAAGTTTCTAAGTAAATATTTGTTATAACTATATCAAAGATTAGATAGTTTAATTTTCAAGAATGAATGAACTATTTATATTAGGAGTGCCTTGATAGAAAATATCTACAATCTAATATATATGTCATAACCCAATTTTTATTGCATTTAAATTATAATATGATAAATTGAAGTATTGAGGAAATTCAATATGTTGAATGAAAATTTTGATATTTTTGAAAATTTTGAAAGAAGTTGACCGTCATTGACAATGTGATCTTTTGAACTATCTTATATTTTATCACGATTGAACATTACTGATGAACTATGTAAGTGCAATTGTGTACAAATGTAGGATGATAGGTTGAAGGACGAGAACATGGTTGAAATAGGATCCTTTAGCTGGATCGAATGGTAAGCTTAATGGAATCTGGGTGCACACACCACAAAATGACATGATAACTACATTTGTTATATTAATCTGATTTGAAATGATTTGATGATTGAAAATGTAGAATTGTGGAATGAAATACATGTGAGTTCTTATTTAATTGTTTATCTTGATCTTTTGTTTCAGAATTTAAAAGAAAATGATAGCATGACTTGGCACATAAATGAATGTATGCATTTCAAAAAGACTTATTTAAAGAACAAGAAAATCCCTTCATTCAAAACATTATTGTTTGAAATAAAATAAGAGTTCATTCTTATTTAAATGTTGATATACATGTACATAATATATACAAATGTACATACATACATACATATATATACATACAAATTATATATGTATATACATATATAGATGTATATACATACATATATATATATATATATACATATATACATATACATACATATATATATATTCCTTAAAAATCAAATTTGGAATTGAAATTATCACAGACCGTATTGATAGAATCCAAATAAAATCATGAGAAAAATCTAATGAGGTCGTCGCCTGTAATCAAATTTAAGGCAAATATTCAAAGTTTGATGTATGGGGCAGCTAAAAATTAATGCCAATTATGACTTGAAATGGTTCTTTAGTGGAGTGCATGGGAAAAAGCTAAAAGTTACCATTTTGGTAACATAGCATCAGGCAAGATTGGAGGAGAATGGATAGTTCAATGATTTCCTAAGGAAAAATCCGAGAGAAAATCCAAAAAATAGAGGTAATGAATGGAATTACTTTCAAAATGTTTGCATTTACAGAACTAGTTAATTCATTAATAATGTATGTTTTGATATTTTTGACGATTCTTTCGAATCGTAGTAATCTTCTTCGATGGTCTCAATATGCAATTCTTTCGATTTAAAATTTATTACATCTTTGTTGAAGGCCATGTTGGCCATTCTTTGTTTGTACATACTTTGTACATATTTCTCTAACAACATGGAAGCTGAATATCTTAATAACCTATGAGTTTTATGTTATTGCCATTGTTATTTTATCTCTTGCATGTGTTATGCTTAGCCTTTCACATGGATAATTGGTCAAACTAATAGCCTATGAATAGGAATGAAATGATTCTTAAATCGTTATCGCCCCCTCTAAGGGTAGGCATCTAAATCCTCCACTGAAATCTTATGTTATACCATACTTTGTATGAATGAATCCCTTCGGTTACCTACACCATACAAGTGTGAGATCCATTTCCTTCGATCTTGGATCGAAGGGTATCATTATTGTAATTTTGTTGCCTCTTCACAGTAAGTGATGGCAGGGCTTATGTTGCTCCATTATTGTAAAATGATATTATTATTCCTTGCTGATGTGTTTTACAATGTCGAAGTGTTATCATTGTTTCATGTTGCCTTGTCTATAGAGGACAATGGAAGAACGACATATCGTTCTATCTATATGCTTTCATGTTAAGTATGTAAACTATCGTTCTCTGCAAACGATACCCATATCGTCCCTTGGATGAATACAACCAAGCTGAGTGTTAGCATGCATGGCTTCAACCTTAGTAATTTTAAATACAAAGCAATAGTCAATTGATTGTTGGTCGTTCCATAGAATGACAGTGGCATAATTTTTTTAAATCAGTGAATGAGGGTTCTTCAAACTCGAGCCATAATAAGACTGGTCCCAGTTTATGTGTAAAATATTAATATTGTTAAAATGACCAATATGTCATTCAATTTTTATTACCTTGCAAGAATCAATATCACTACCATTTGGTTATTTTATTTATATGTATATTTATATACAACTATGTTGGGAAAATGAAGAACATCTTATTTTTCTATTTTTTGTTGTCATTGATGTCACCATGATATATGAGTTGCAAATGCAAGATTAAGTCTGGATTTGATCTGGTATTCTGGTCCATTATTTGAACCGGTATGAAGCTTACATCTTCAGGTATTTTGGT
Source organism: Sequoia sempervirens (assembly GCA_007258455.2). Lineage (NCBI taxonomy): Eukaryota > Viridiplantae > Streptophyta > Pinopsida > Cupressales > Cupressaceae > Sequoia > Sequoia sempervirens. The sequence goes on from VDFB02121385.1 coordinate 47,384, forward strand.
CCATAATTGTTTGCTGTTGATTATTTTGTGTGTAGTTTTGGGAAATGATTTATGGATGTTGTAAGCATGTACATTCAATATCTCACGTATTTAGATGCTCGTATGGTGTATCGGCATTATTATGTTAATTGCAATTTTTCTATTAGGTCTATCCTTGGCCGACCTAATGGATAAATAATGTAATGATGAATCAATTTTTCTTTGCGGATATATGTGTGACCTATCCTAGGTCCATGTCGACATGATGTAGCATGTTGAGCATTTGAATTGTTTTTGGAAAGATTTTGTGAAAGCCTGAAGCCGACAATTAGTATTTTTGATGAATAAGCAATGCATCTAATTAGGCTGACCTAATTGATGCTTACGGATGGATCGAGTATATGTAATGCCTAAAATTTTAACCAAAATAAAGTTAAGGACAAAACACAAATTTCAAATTTCAACTACAAGACGTGACTAACTCACACAATTCATAAAAGAGCATAACAACATTTGACAAAATATAAACTATAATATTTTGCTACATAACAAAATTGCTTAGATAATCAAGGTTGGGGTTCGAAGGGAGGCATGAAGTTCACATCACCGATATAGGCATGATTAGTTCAACTACAACATCAATAGTCCCAAACTTGGTTCAAGACACTAGTTGTGCAAATAAAATATATGACAATAGTGACTTCAAATAATAACAAGAGAACAAGCCTAGGGGCCAGACCTAATTCCTCGAGGGCTCGTCATTGACGGCCTTGCCTATGTATATATTTCACAGAGGAACCGTAGTTCGACGATATAGACTTGAACCAACACTCACTTGGTTGACCGATGATAATGTATATCATCTAAGCTCAACTTTCATAACAAATTAACAACTCAATCATATCCTCAATATTACTAGATCAC